>JAWQFJ010023998.1:0-5000 GCA_034096865.1 Theodoxus fluviatilis | reverse complement strand
TGTAGTCTCAACTATGTAGGGTTTGGTCAGAGGGTTGTTATGCAGTTTTACAGCCAGTGTGGCGTTTCTGCCAAGAACAACTATGAGTACGACAAGTTCATTTGGATTTGGCATGAAATGGCCACCGCCACCATGTCTGCCATTGTTCCGCAGCTATGTGTTGGTTTATCAAAGATCAACATCGAGATTTTGTCCAGTCCGTCGCGTGTGTGCGAGTGTGTGTGGTCAAGGGGGATGTAACTCTTCTCTTCAACACAGTGGAGAGACTTACAAACACTCAGGTGAGTTGCTGCTTTGTGTGGTAAATTCACAGACCTGCCAACCCACCATCATGCCAAAGAGTAGCATCCAGAGCTATTTGGAGTAGCATTGAAGGAATAGGCGTAGCGGGGGTGGAGGGTGGGGAGAGATAAAGCTGTGAGGTTGGCGTGATAAGCTGACCCGGTGGCGTGAAAGCGGGGGGGGGGGGGGGGGGGGGGAGATAAGGCTGTGAAGGCGGCGCGATAAGCTGCACTGGCGGCGTGAAAGCGGGGGGGGGGGGGGGGGGAGATTCTCCATCACGGTCAAAAGTTCAAGCACGCGGGAAAAGCGTAGTTTTTATGGACAAGCGTAGCAGCGTAGCAAGCATGTCGAAAGCGTAGCATGCTACGCCTAAAGCGTAGCGTTTGACAGGTCTGAATTCACCTGTGAATTCTACATTAAGAAACTCTTGATACTGCATGCTTTCCATGATTTTGCTATACATTTTTGAGGCAACCTCTTGATCGAATGAGTAATTCAGAATTTTTCTTAATCTATTGATTTTTTTGTGATGGTTGCCCATGATTGTATACATTCATGGATGTTGCTATTTTGTAGAAGAATGTGTTACTGATGAGAAAACCAATAAAAGGTGAGTGATCATTGCCTCTGTTGTTTGTTTTTTTAGAGAGAGAGAGAGAGAGAGAGAGAGAGAGAGAGAGAGAGAGAGAGAGAGAGAGAGAGAGGCAGTCCACACTGCTACAGACAGGGGAAATGCTGTCCACACTGCTACAGACAGGGGAAATGCAGTCCACACTGCTATAGACAGGAGAAATGCAGTCCACACTGCTATAGACAGGAGAAATGCAGTCCACACTGCTACAGACAGGGGAAATGCAGTCCACACTGCTACAGACAGGGGAAATGCAGTCCACACTGCTACAGACAGGGGAAATGCAGTCCACACTGCTACAGACAGGGGAAATGCTGTCCACACTGCTACAGACAGGGGAAATGCAGTCCACACTGCTACAGACAGGAGAAATGCAGTCCACACTGCTACAGACAGGGGAAATGCAGTCCACACTGCTACAGACAGGGGAAATGCAGTCCACACTGCTACAGACAGGGGAAATGCAGTCCACACTGCTACAGACAGGAGAAATGCAGTCCACACTGCTACAGACAGGGGAAATGCTGTCCACACTGCTACAGACAGGAGAAATGCAGTCCACACTGCTACAGACAGGGGAAATGCAGTCCACACTGCTACAGACAGGAGAAATGCAGTCCACACTGCTACAGACAGGAGAAATGCAGTCCACACTGTCACACGGCGACCTTTTTAGAAGCCGGCGAAGAAGGGGCTTTAACATCTTGGCTATGAGGTAGGCTGGATAAGGGTAAACCGGTTTTTCCGCGTTAGGAAAGGGAATCTCGTGCGATGTAACGATCCAGGGTGAATAGTGTTCACAACGAGCACGGAGTGGTGCCTTTACCATGAACTGTCACGAGAGAGTCCGTGCAAGATGCTTGCGTAGGGCAGAGGGGAGTTTGATAAGGTGGAAGAGTGAGAGAAATCGGGGCAGACAGAGGGGGAGAGCCTGAGGGAGAGGAGCGAGGGTGGCGTGAAAACCTGGGCTCGTGGTATGAGGATTCAGGGCACCGTGTGGCCAGGGTGCGAGAGGCTCGACCCGGAGAGAGAGGGTATGCTGTAGTGCTACAGACATGTGAGTAGCTTAGGATGTTGGGTTCTCATGCCCTGTGATGGGGACGTTTATTGCTGTGTTTGCAAGGTGTCTATGTACCGCGAAGTTTGGCGGACATAAGAGTTTGCTGTGTGCTACTCTGGGTGTGTACTGATGTGTTTTCAGTGTGTCGATGTAACGCGAAGTTTGGTGGACATGAGAGTTTTGCTGTGTGCTACTCTGGGTGTTTACTGCTGTGTTTGCAGGGTGTCTATGTATCGCGAAGTTTGGCGGACATAAGAGTTTGCTGTGTGCTACTCTGGGTGGTTACTGATGTGTTTTCAGTGTGTCGATGTAACGCGAAGGTTGGCGGACATAAGAGTTTGTTGTGTGCTACTCTGGGTGTGGACTGATGTGTTTTCAGTGTGTCGATATACCGCGAAGTTTGGCGGACATAGAGTTTTGCTGTGTGATACTCTGGGTGTTTACTGCTGTGCTTGCAGTGTGTCTATGTACCGCGGAGTTTGGCGGACATAAGAGTTTTGCTGTGTGCTACTCTGGGGGTTTACTGCTGTGTTTGCAGTGTGTGTATGTACCGCGAAGTTTGGCGGACATAAGAGTTTGTTGTGTGCTACTCTGGGTGTTTACTGCGGTGTTTGCAGTGTGTCTATGTACCGCGAAGTTTGGCGGACATAAGAGTTTTGCTGTGTGCTACTCTGGGGGTTTACTGCTGTGTTTGCAGTGTGTGTATGTACCGCGAAGTTTGGCGGACATAAGAGTTTGTTGTGTGCTACTCTGGGTGCTTACTGCGGTGTTTGCAGTGGGTCGATGTACCGCGAAGTTTGGCGGACATAAGAGTTTTGTTGGTTGCCTGTCAGATTGAGCATTTAGGTCCCATTTGGCGGGGTGTGCGTGTAGGATGAGTGTTTGAATTTGTGTATTCATTTTTGCTGTTTTGATTGCGGTGGATTCTTGTGCTGGTTTCAGGCGAGTGGAGGCCTGGGTTGTTGAAGGAAAGGGATTGCTTTGGTTTCATGATATGTTGCCTCTTATGATTGAATGTGTACTTTATTGATGGGTGGTGTTAGGGTTTTGTAAAAATAAATTGTATTTGTTAATTTATTTGCGTGTTGTGTATTGTATCTTTTGATTGGATGTTATGTCCCTCTCGGAAAAAGTCCGAGTAGGAAGGGACCCGTGACAAAATGGGGGCTCGTCCGGGATCCAATCAATTGATTTTGTAACTGTGGTTTCTGTTAGGTGAGGTGTTGTATGGTTGAAGAGAAACTGTCGGTATTGTGGATGAGTTGGTGTACGGTCCGAGTTGTAGAGGTCAAATGGCTGGGGTTGGGTGTGGGTGAGTAGTTTGCTTGGCTTGCAGGGGAGGATGACCGAGTCAGAGCGGTCGGTACGAGCGTCAACTTTATGCCAGCGTGCTCGGAGGCTGAGTCCGCCACCGGCTCCCGGGATATCCTCGACACTGCTGTCCCCGGTGTTGGAGATGGCGGAGAGGTCCCTGTTTGAGCCGTTGGGGACCCATGTTGGATCTTATCTATCGACACCTGTCACTACAGGACCCGTAACTACGACTACGTCCACGACCACCGTCGCCTTCTCACCTCAGCTGAGGGAAGAGGCGGTGTTGGCGTTTGGCAGCGTCTCCTCGCCCATGGTGTCCAGGGTGTATACCGGAAGGGGTAGGGGCGGTCCGCTTCCTTTTCGCCTGGCGTCACCGCTACTGACGTCGTACAAGTCCCCTCCACAACAGGTCTCAGCCAACGTTGGAGCGAAGCGAGAGCCTCCCGGCATTGGTGATAGTCCTCCAGTGCAGGGAGAGTCCATAGCATCAGTTTTGGCAATGATGCAGCAGATGCAACGAGAGACACTGGAGCTTAGGAGGGAGGCTGAGATGAGAGACGCTCGGCACCGGGAGGACATGGCGAGTATCCTGCAGGCGGCTGTAGGGCGAGGTCCGCCCCGCTCTCAAGCGGAGACCACTGTCGACAATCAAGTGGACGTGGATAGGAGGGACAATTATCGACTCCATTTAGAGAAGTTTCAAGATGAAGAGGACATTGACCGATACTTACTACACTTCGAGAGAAACGTAGAAGCACATGGTTGGAGGAGGTCTGAATGGGGTCGGCGGCTGTCTCCACTTTTGCAGGGAAAGGCGGAGGCGTGGCTCCGCATGGACCACCCTGAGAGTCTTGAGTATGAGAAAATCAAGAAAGTTCAAGAGGCCTTCCACAAGTCCGCCGACCAGTACCAGAAGACATTCCGGTCTATTAAGAGGGAAGGCGATGAGAATTTTAAAGAGTTCTTCATTCGTCTGAGAACTGCTCTCATCAGCTGGCTTTCTCATGCGGAGGTAGACTTAGGAGACGCAGAGGGCATCCTCGACCTCTTCCTCAAAGAACAGCTGTTGAGGGGCTTCTCATCAGAGCTCCTGCAACATGTCCTTGAAAAGGGAAAAGCAACAGCTAAGGAAAGTGCGACTCACGCGTTTAATCACTTGGAAGCTCGACGCATGGCCCGGTCGGCAACGTCTGTCTTCTCGCGACTCAACTCAGGAGACAGGACAGCTACGCAGCCTGAGGGAGAAAAGGACAGTTCTGGCCCAAGGTCGAGTATCTGGAATGTGAAAAAGGGGACACTCAAGTGCGATGAGCAATACGCTGGTTCCGCGAGGGTGACGAATGCAAAATGGTTCAGGGGAAGATGCTTTGTGTGCAAGGAAATCGGGCACAGGGCTCGAAATTGTCCGAGAAGAAGCGCACTCAAGGCCATACGGTCGCGGAGGGATGTCGTGTCGCCAGCATCACCGTTGGAGACGTTGTGCGAGGCCTGCGAGAGGAAGGGTTTCGACCCAGAGGCTGCACGGGTGAGGGTAAATGGCATCGAGGTCGACAGTCTCCGGGACACAGGCGCCGATGAAATATTCGTCAACCCGGATCTAGTCCGAGAGACGGACTACACGGGAGAGATCCGGGAGGCGGCCATGGGAGACCCTGAGTTCCGGAACTCGTACAGAGAAGCCATCATCGACTTAGACTCCCCGTACCTGCAGGG
>JAWQFJ010023996.1:10000-15000 GCA_034096865.1 Theodoxus fluviatilis | reverse complement strand
CACTAGCTAATGACTCTACATGCAGGTACTACTGATACCTCACTGACCATGCCCCACTAGCTAATACCCCTAACTATGTCAAGTGTGCTAATGACTCTACATGCAGGTACTACTGATACCTCACTGACCATGCCCCACTAGCTAATGACTCAACATGCAGGTACTACCGATACCTCACTGACCATGCCCCACTAGCTAATGACTCTACATGCAGGTACTACTGATACCTCACTGACCATGCCCCACTAGCTAATGACTCTACATGCAGGTACTACTGATACCTCACTGACCATGCCCCACTAGCTAATACCCCTAACTATGTCAAGTGTGCTAATGACTCTACATGCAGGTACTACTGATACCTCACTGACCATGCCCCACTAGCTAATGACTCTACATGCAGGTACTACTGATACCTCACTGACCATGCCCCACTAGCTAATACCCCTAACTATGTCAAGTGTGCTAATGACTCTACATGCAGGTACTACTGATGCTGAAATGGTAGTTGTCCCCAACATTTCGGGACAGAGTACTCTGTTAGAAATAGCGGCATTTGAACGGTATGTGACGGACGGACGGACGTACATAGACTCACTTTTGCTTCGCATGTGAGTCAAAAAGCATAGATATTCAGACCTGCCAACCCACCATCATGCCAAAGAGTAGCATCCAGAGCTATTTGGAGTAGCATTGAAGGAATAGGCGTAGCGGGGGGTGGGGGGTGGGGAGAGATAAAGCTGTGAGGTTGGCGCGATAAGCTGACCCGGTGGCGTGAAAGCGGGGGGGGGGGGGGGGGGGGGGGGGAGATAAGGCTGTGAAGGCGGCGCGATAAGCTGCACTGGCAGCGTAAAAGCGGGTGGGGGGGGGGGGGGGGGGGTTTCTCCATTGCGGTCAAAAGTTCAAGCACGCGGGAAAAGCGTAGTTTTTATGGACAAGCGTAGCAGCGTAGCAAGCATGTCGAAAGCATAGCATCATCATCATCATCGTCATCGTCATCAACATCGTCATCATCATCGTCATCAACATCATCGTCATCGTCATCGTCATCGTCATCATCATCATCATCATCATCATCAATCATCATGATGAAAGGGTGGGCCTACCTGGATCTCCTCTTGCAGGTTCCTCACTTGGTCCTCGCTCTGCTCCTTCAGCTTGTTAGCCTCCTGAAGTGCGTTAGTGAGCTCGTCCCGCTCTCCCTGCAGCTTGGCAATGTCCCTCTCCATCTCCTTGGTGGCAATCTGCATGGACAGAATGAATAATGAACTTTGTAGGCTATGCAAAGCCACTTGTCGCGTGCCACCCGATTTTTAATAATTAAAAATGTCTAAGAACCAAATTTGTCACTTATGCCTACGATGCACTAGTGCAAATTAAATGGATGGTGGAGGCTTTTCTCTAAAAAAAACCTCTTTGCCACACTGCTGACATACAAACATGGATAAACAGACACTTGAAGTGGACACTGAGGCAGAAGGATTAAATTCAAACAATAGAATTTATTGATACAATCCAAACATAAATGATAACCAATGAGCAACAACCAATATGCGAACCAATTCAAATCCAACAGTAAACAAGGTGCAAACCAATTCAAATCCGACAGCAAACAATGTGCAAACCAATTCAACTCCAACAGCAAACAATGTGCAAAACAATTCAACTCCCACAGCAACCAATATGAGCTTACATGGGGGAAACTACGGGCTTCAAACAAGCGCGGGTTCCCGGTAAGCACACGACAGATATACACAAAAAAGGACAATTTACCTTCACCGATTCAAAAATACAACTCTCGCCAAAACACAGTGCGGCTCAGACAAAAGGGGAAAAACAAGTGCTCCCGGCCAAGGGACGCTTCCACCTACATGCCTAGAAAAGACCGACACTTAACGCTCCGCCCTCACGGGTCAGAGTACAACAGATCAACGAATCAGAGAGAACGCCACCTCTCTTTCATCTAAACTCCGCCCTCCCGGGTCGGAGTGCAACAGATCAACGAATCAGAGAGAACGCCATCTCTCTTTCATCAAAACTCCACCCATCTGGGTCGGAGTGCAAAAGATCAGAGATCCGAAAGAACGCCACTCTCCCCAGATCAAAGACTCGCTCTAAAAAGAAGACCGACAGTGGTCTCATTCATTGAAATTCAAAGACGCCAAAACTTCGCTCTAACTAAAGGGACAAACGTGCTCTCACACAATGAATTTCAAACTCTACTAAATTCCAAATGACAAAGACTGAACTTTAATCATGTTAAACTGAATTCTTCACAGATCCAAAACTACGCCCTTTCGGGTATAAGGATCTAAATTCTTCACAAATCCAAAACTACGCCCTTTCGGGTATAAGGATCTAAATTCTTCACAAATCCAAAACTGCGCCCTTTCGGGTATAAGGATCTAAATTCTGGCCCTCTAAAAGGGATTGCCGTTTCAAGGCTATCAAAGACACGTACCACCTCACGCGTTCGTCTAAATGACAAAGACCGAACAAACATCCTGTTGAAATCTTCTTCCCGCGTCGTCCAAATGACATAGATCGAAACTATCATCATGTCCCCCTCCACGCCCGAGACACACCGCACCTTTAGTGTTAAACACAGCGCAAATTTACCTTCAGGACCCAAATACGAAATGACTTCTCAAGATAGAAGAATTACCCATTTCCGACATGAAGAAAACGATGTCAATCAATACGAAACCGAATGAGAATGAATAAGTTTGTCTTACCAGGTTGCTGGGAAAAGTCCCCTCTCACGGAACGGTCCAGACAAAGGTGTCCTCTCACTAGACACGCAGAGAAGTGTCCACTCTCACTGGACAAAGCACGAACACTCCAACATGAACAGGAGTGCTCACACCCGCTATGGCGCAAGACACTCCACCACCCCCAGAAGCGAGAAGGTCGACCCCAACTGGGTCGGAAACTGCACCCTCAGAACTCCCAGACGATGACGAAGGCATCCGTAGCCTTTCACAGGCCGAATTCACACATTTTCTCACTCAGCAAACTGCCACTGGGTTGTAGCAGTGAAAACACGTGGCACTTCCTAAGCCACACAGGAAGGTAGCGTCTCCCGACGCCGGCTGTTGATACAGGCGGGTAGTCTGGGTGGACAGCTGCAGCGTTGTCCTGCTGCTGGATGACGAACAGGCTGGCATTCCTGCGTCAGGGAAGTTGAGGACTGGTACCTCCGTTGGTGTCATGACCTTGACAGGTCGAAGTGAAGAATGGCCCTCCTCTCCTGGAGGAAGAGCCCCGCCCCGGTCGCAAGCAGACCGTTGAGAAGTGTGCCTCTCCTCGGTGGGAAGAGAAGCGTGGTTGGTCTCAGCAGGCCATCGAAGAAGGGAAAGCCTCTCCTCGGTGAGAAGAGAAGCGGGGTTGATCTCAGTAGACCATGAAGAAAGGAAAACCTCTCCTTGGCGAGAAGAGAAGCGTGGTTGATCTTCGTAGATCCATGGAAGACGGTCGCCTGCAGACGGAATAGTCCCTCCCCTGCAGTATGACTCGGCGCGGAGTCAGAAGCCGGCAAGGCAAGAGCCGCCCCCCTAAGCCTTCCCCTCGGTTCCTTGGCGTAGGCAACTCGAGGATACTGCAGGTATCTGCCCCTGGGTGACCTCCTGGAAAAGCACCCTCGGGTCGAGGTGGCTCTGACTCGACCCGCCTCCACAGATCCCTGGCGAGGGCGATCTCGGAGGGCCAGCAGATAGAACTCGCCTCCATCGGCTCGCGTGAGCCGTGTCCAGGTGGAGCCTTGTGGCTCCCGGCATCAGACTCCGGACGCTTGGCGTAGACGATCCGAGCTGTATGCCTAGCTGTTCTCACAGCTAGTCGACTCTCCTTCCCGGCTATCCCTGGCGGAGGGGACACCGGAGGAAAACGCGAAGTGACTTGTCAGGCACCGTGGTTGAACACTAGTCTTCTCTGCAGACAGTCCTTGCTGTAGCATGACTCACTAAGAGTCCTATTCAGACTAGGATACTTCCTCCTAAGCCTTTAACTCCGCTCACCCCCTCCGGCTATCCCTGGCGTGGGACACCGGAGGTGGAGCGGAGTGACTTGTCCTGACGGCGGTAGAAACACAAGTGAAGTTAAACTCTCCGCATTGCTAAGGCGCGGAAGTTTCATGACGTAGTCTATCCCATGGCCTCCTGGGATACTAAGAACGACTACGCATGTCCAATTAAACCCCTCAAGACCCCTGGACCATCCCCTCGACACCCTGTCCGAAAAGCAGTCAACTCAAATGCACTGAACTGAATTCTGAACTCGGCCATGACCTTGCCGACATCCAGAGAAGAACAGAAGCCATCTGTCCCGACAAAGGGTGACGTCACATTCTCACATCAAAGAAGCGTAGCCGCGCCCAGACGGCTGTCTAGACATCGCGTCACCGCTTTCACACATCAAAGACCAAGTGCACTAACAGCAGTAACAACAGGGGTCAAACACGGTCACTCAGTCATCAAAAGGGTTTGTGCGCTATACAAAGCGCTCAAGGCAAAACTGACTTAACAAAGATCCAGAGATGCAGCCAAAACCTTACAAGGCATTCTTTTACAACCACTTCAAAACTCACTCACTCCATTCTCAACCTACATTGTCGCATCAACACGCGACACCACTGAGTCTGACTATACAATCACAAGAGCTGGTTAGATCTCCCTGGTTGTTCGCCCTGTACAAATCACATCAGATGACATGGTGGGTCTAGTCTTACCCCCAACCCACACGGGTTCTGCATGGACAGGAGCAGGGTGGAAGGAATTGGTAACAGTAAGGCAAAGTGCTGGGTTGTAGTGACTTTAGCAAACAACAATCATCTACCACCAGCTTGCAAATGGAGCCATGGAAGCAAGATGCTGCATTAACCCTGAAAAGATGTCTCGAAGCAGGAGCTGAAGACAAGGCCAAAAAAGAAGATAGTTGTGGTTAAGGTAACATGGCAAACAAGCAAAAACATAGGGTTAGTAGATCAGCCTGAACTCTTTTTT
>JAWQFJ010023996.1:0-5000 GCA_034096865.1 Theodoxus fluviatilis | reverse complement strand
CTACAAAAGGAGCGAGAGACAGCAAACCAAGTTTCGATTTCTCCCGATTTCTGCCTCTTACAAAACGCCTAGAGAGACGCGGGGGGTCAATTCTTCTCCCCAACCCCCAGAGTAAATGGTGTCAACACATGCTGCGGTATTCACAGGAAAAAGGAATGCAAGTTCATACAAGCATACACACATGCACGCGACCATGCACGCATGAGCTAACACACACACACACACACATGCATCAAAGTATGCACACGCTCACGTGGCATGCACGCCAGCATAACCACACGAGCACAATCGTACAACGTTTGTCACTTCACAGACAGCAGTCGCGTAGAAGACAGACTACGCTTACGATCAGGATGAGAGCAGCGCACCTACCTGTCTGGCGTGAACAAGGGCTGCAGCATCACACAGAACAGCGTGTCCGTCCTGCTTGGTGACTGCTGCTCTGTCATAGTGCATTCAGGCAACACGGAAAGCGACGTAGAGCGTAGTCTACTGCGTTTCTCTCTCTTCCACGCTGTTGACGGTGCATCCACATGGAGGAAACCCCTCCATTCCGTTCAAGATCCCAATGTGGGTTCGGGGTAAGAATTGACCCACCGCGTCTCCCTACTCGATTCCTAAAAGGCAAATATCTAGGGACACCGTGACTTGATTTGCGTGTACTCCAAACTGTTCGTGATTTGCGTGTACTCCAAACTGTTCATAAGTTGCGTGCTTAATGGCCACTAATAGCCCACTACGTCTGATAGGCCGTAAAACACTCTCCATCCAATTGTCCGTTCAATACACAGGTGACACTGGCGTGTGCAACAAAAAGAACAAGTTTTAAAGGAGCAGCACCTATCAAACTTGTCCTCGCTGAGCGTGTTCCAAAGCATATCTGCATATTCATTTCAATATTATCCACTGACGCGTCTGCCCTCCGGAAATAGTCTCAGAACTGTGTCACTGTAGGAAGAACCAGCCCGGAACTGCGGTTATGCGAGGAACAAAGAGCGGATGTTTCCATTGAGCATGTAAAGCCTCGAAGTCAAGATGGAGCTGCACTGGACTCAGAGACAGTGGTACCACAGTGTGAACGCCCCGTGTGTCTACAGCCACGAGAGAAGGCCGCATGTGTCGAAGCAGGTTTCTTTTTTTTTGGCCCCTTGGTGCTGGAGAAGCACGACAACACGGCGCGTATCCGCTGTGACTGAGACAAGCCAGGAGTCAGGTGCTCCCTACGTGTCTGGACAGAGCAGCAAAAGTCCCTGGGCTAGTTTCTACGAAAGAGTTTACGTTTCTCATAGGTTCATACAGAGACAGACAGGGTATACCGATCCATAGAGAACTGTCCGTCCTAGGGCCTTTAACGCATTAACACAACTGATGCAAGCAGCTGCGTTCTGCACATTTTTTACAAAACCGTGTGTGACCTTGATTCTTCGTTATGAATGGCCTCACGTAGCCTACACAGGCTGATAGGCTGATAGGAAGGAAGGAAGGAAGGAAAGAAGGAAGAAAAGAAGGAAGGAAGGAAGGAAGGAAGGAAGTTATAAGGCCTATTAGCCTTGTAGGCAACGTAAGTCCAAGCTGTCAACTCTGACTTTTCTCCATTTTAGGAAGAAATATGTGCATGGTCATGTGGGGGAATGCTTGCGTGCATGCATGCTAAAGTGTCTTCCTGTTGAGAGTTAGTGTCAACAGAAACACGTCATGCCATGTGTCACACACGGCCGGAGCCCCTCGATGCCCCAGTCCCCAGCTGTACTTCAGATGATATAAGAATGAGAACGCAACAACTCGTATTAAAAGTAGAATGATGACACAAAAAAGGTTTTACGAGCTAAAAACAAAAGATAAGCCCCCAAATGGATATCTACTAGTTTTTCACATTTAAATTGCATCCCTTTGCCTTAGCCCTCGCTTCTAGATTTTACCTATACAAGAGCTTATGTTTTTTCCAGGTGTAACTGCCTTACTGTTCCAACAATCCCCATTTCACCCGCCTGTTGTTGTTAAACCTTGACCAATGATCATGTCCTCCAGTTTTTGTCTTGCTCAGAATGGCGTGCGTTTTTCAGACGACGCGAGTGACAATGCTGTCGGTACTAGTTGTTTTTGCAGGAGAACTTCACGCCAGCACACAGTGTTCCCCCAGGACAGTTCACCACGTTGACCACTGCAATAAGCCTGCCCTCTCACTCTGCCTCCATTCCCAGTTTTCCCCCCAAACGTGGGCCCGGAGGCGCTTGCTTCCCCCCTCATCCTGCTGGAGCCCCTGCTTTGCCCCTGGGATTCCCTGGGTGGGTGTCCCCCTGCTTCCAGTACCATCAGCCCAGGGGTCCCTGCTTCCCAGTCGCTCACCAGGGGTCCCCTGCTTCCCAATAGCTCAGGCAGGGCCTGCTCCAGTAAGCTTTCTCTTTTCAAACCCAATCCACGCACAACTAATATGGCGCTATACCCCATAATTAACCTCAAATAATACAGTGCCAACACAACATTTCATGAGCCATATGATATATCTTTATGCAATATATAACATGGATACTGGGAAGATCCCAACTTTCATTCTTGTTGGCACGTCTAGACGTTTAACCAACAGGTGCATCAATCGATGTTTACCTATACATTCATGCTCAATCATTCACTCATTCACACCAGACAAAGTGACAAGACAGGGTAGCAGCAATTTTCTTTGATCAACATGATTTGTTTTTTTAACCTTTTCCCATTTCTCCCGCCCCTGGGATTGAACCACGGCACAGCGCCTCGCTGCAAAGCCCACGCGAGGTGTAGATGGTCCAGTATGCTAAGGCGTTGGGCTTTGCAGCGAGGCTCTGTGCCGTGGTTCAATCCCAGGGGCGGGAGAGATAGGAAAACAGTTTGAAGAACATATCTTTATACGTTTTAATTGTGTGATAGAATATTAAATGCTGAGGCCTCTGCTAGCCAAGCGTTGGGTTATAATGAACTCGTATTAGCTATGTCTTTTTGAATCTACCCCTCCCCGGAAAAAAGCTCTTTGCTACAGAAACCGAAGCAACAGAAAAAGAAAACCAGCGCTCGATTCAAGAAGATGCCTCTACAGAAGGACCTATGACGCAGGTTGGTGAAAGCCTCACGGAAGCCAGCCGGCCGACAAATCTTCTAACGATGAAAGCAACAACGAAGATCGGAACTTGGAATGTACGAACGATGTATGAAACAGGAAAAGCAGCTCAAGTAGCGAGTGAGATGAAGCGCTACAACATCCAAGTGCTCGGAATATGTGAAAGCAGATGGAATGGATCCGGCATGACCACACTTGCCACTGGAGATAAGATCCTCTACTCGGGACACACAGACGAAAACCACGACCACACAGAAGGAGTTGCCATCATGATGTCCCCTGCAGCTGCTAGCGCCCTCATGGAGTGGCAGCCAGTTTCCTCCAGAATCATGACAGCACGATTCAACTCTAAAGGGAGGAAAGTTACCATCATCCAGTGCTACGCCCCCACTAATGATGCAGACGAAGAGGCAAAAGAAACATTTTACAACACACTACAAACAGTTGTTGATGAGCTTCCCCAGAGAGACATCAAGTTACTGATGGGCGACATGAACGCCAAGATTGGAAAGGACAACACAGGGAAAGAGCTTATTATGGGTACCCAGGCCCTCGGAGACATGAATGAGAATGGTGAGCTGTTCACAGACTTCTGCGCTTTCAATGATCTGGTTATTGGTGGCAGTGTGTTCCAGCACAAAGACATTCACAAGGAAACCTGGATCTCACCTGATGGCAAGACAAGGAACCAGATAGATCACATCACTATCTCAAGAAAGTGGAGGCGCAGTCTACAGGACACAAGATCCAGAAGGGGAGCCGACGTAGCTTCAGACCATCAACTAGTGACTGGAGCCATCAAGATCAAGCTACGAGCCTTCAGAGACACAGCAGATAGACCCCAGATCAAGTTTAACATCCAACGACTGAAAGAAAAGGGCTTCAAGGACATCTTCTCAGTTTCTCTAAGGAACAGATTTGAAGCTTTGAACATGGTGACAGAGGAAATGCCCCTGGAAGAACATTGGAGCCACCTGAGAGACACATTGAAAGACACGTGTAAAGAAGTTCTGGGGAAAAGAAACATGACAAGAAAGGAATGGCTCTCCGGCGACACCTGGGTCCTGATACAGAACAGGCGAGACATCAAACAGAAAGTCAACAACATCAGGAATGAAGACAAAAAGAAAATGCTTCAAGAAGAGTACACCATCATCAACAAAGAAGTAAAGAAAAGTGCCAGGACGGACAAGAGACGTTTCTACGACACCATGGCAGCAGAGGCAGAACAAGCAGCTGAAAAAAGAGACCTCAGCACTCTGTACAAGATCAGCCGAACACTCTCCACTAAGAAGTCAAATCAAAACGGACCGGTTAAAGACAACGAGAGGCACACCATCACCAAGGAGGAGGACCAGAGAAAACGATGGGCTGAACATTTCAAGGACCTTCTCAACCGACCCCAGCCATCAGAGAGACCAGACATCCCTCCTGCGGACACTCCACTGGGAGTTACCACCAACCCCCCAACTAAAACAGAAATCCAGAAGGCCCTGAAGGCGCTCAAAAACAACAAAGCAGCCGGACCGGACGGAATTCCACCAGAGGCACTCAAAACAGACATTTCCATCACAGCAACCATGCTGCTGCCTTTACTGCAGAAAGTCTGGACAGAAGGAAGAGTCCCAGCGGATTGGAAAAAAGGACAGCTGGTGAAACTCCCAAAGAAAGGAGATCTCGGACTATGCAAGAACTGGCGCGGCATCATGCTACTGTCAGTGCCAAGTAAAGTACTAACACGCATCATCCTGGATCGACTGAAAGACGCTGTTGACAAAAGACTTCGTCCAGAACAAGCTGGCTTCAGGAAGGACAAGTCATGCACGGACCAGATTGCTACGCTCAGGATTATCCTAGAGCAGTCCCTGGAGTGGCAGTCAACGTTGTACCTGAACTTTATTGACTTCCG
>JAWQFJ010023995.1:30000-33354 GCA_034096865.1 Theodoxus fluviatilis | reverse complement strand
ACATTGTTGGAATGCAGGACACATTGATCTGAACTTTTAACTTTTAAAGTGAATATATCTCCCTTCTCGGTTATCACAGACTCTAATGAATAACTAGCCACTGGGCTGATTTTTGCAAAATCTCAAAGAGGGGAAGATGTCGTGTTATCATGTTTATCACTTGGTTTCGCCTGCGAGTTTATCACTTGGTTTTGTCTACGCATTATGCGCGCATGCGCCGGGAAGATTGTCGGGCGCCATGTCGAGTCCTACGCACGTAGTAAATTCTCAAAGTTGAAATACTAACAAGCCTCCAGTCTTTATTGATTGAAGAAGTACAACGCTCGGAACACAACAAAAGGCAAAACATGTCATGCCCACCGGTTTTCTACCGGTATCCCAGCATTTGCTTGCTGCGTACATATAGAATGTCGTGTGTGCAATAACTCCTCCTTTAAATATAATTATGTATTCAGACGTTATAAGGCAATGAGCTTTTTTATCTTAGGGAAGTGCATTCGATAATCTTCCTACAGTGTACATGGTGCATGCTTCGAATATTGTGGAAATGTGTGCCCGAACTGGCATTGTTCGGCTTTCCCTTGTCGCATCTCAGTTTCTGTCATCCCATTTCAGATTCAGGGCAGACGCGCTCTCTCTTTTCCCTCCCTATTTGTCCCTTTGTTTAGCGTAAAGAGTCATCAGTAGCTTGGCCAATCAGCTGGCCATTAGGCAAGTGAACCGATCTGTCGGTCGGTCAGTCGATTAAATTGCTTGTTTGCCTCCGTCCGCGAGCGCGCTCGGGCACGAATATTGTTTGTGCATTTACCTTGTCCCTGTGTGTATGTGTGTGTGTGTGTGTGTGTGTGTGTGTGTGTGTGTGTGTGTGTGCGCGCCTCTCTTCTATCCCACGTAAGTGTGTAAGCGCGCGCGCGTGTATATTTGTGTGTATGTGAATGCGTGTGCAAGTGTGTGTATGCGTCTTCTGTACAAATTCACTCTAATCTATTCACCGCGACATACATGTATTTTGTCCAAATGTGTGGCGACTGATTTAGTTTTGAAGACCCCACGTAGGTTGCGGGTGCGAATAGACCCACGTCTCTCCTTACACGATTCATAGGAGAATGACGAGTGAAATCCTGACACTTCCTCCAACTAGCTTTAGTGGTTTTTGTGATCAATGGCCTTATGAAAGGATGGACAGAATGTTACGGCCTATCAGCTTTAAAGGCTATTTAGAACCATTGGTCACGAAAAACATGAGAGTTGGTTAGAATAATAGCAAGTCAAGTCATGGAATCCCCATTGATTTGCCTCTCACGAAACGCAGAGGAAGATGCGGTGGGTCAGTTCTTACCCCCAACCCTCAGGGGATCATTGGCCGTACAAAATGTACTAAGGCTGAATCGAGAGGACACACTCGACATGCATGCTACCAAAATACGCGTTTGAGACATCTGTTAAACTTAATCATCTACTGTGTGAAAGTTGCCCTCATTGTTCTTCAGCAGGCGGATTCTTGAAAGCTTAAGTATAAACTCTCAATCTTTCGTATTTACATAATTTTTACTCCTCTGGCTACCGTCTCTTAAAATCCATCCAAATACATCATTCTTGAATATCCCTGGATCTGTCCATTCATTCACTCACAAACCATTGCATTCATTCACCTGCCATCTATCATATCATTCGGTCGTCCCAACTATCCATTCACCCATCTGTTCATGTAATCATCTACCCAACTGTCATATTATTCCTCTTTTAATCCTCTTCTTTCGTCAATCCATCTCTCCGGTCAGCATGGCTCCATCCTTTAATTGTTCCATTCATTTTTTTGTTCGGCAACACCTTCTCACCTTTCATTTCGTTCTTCCTACACCTTGATTTCATTCATCTATCTATCTGTCCGTTCCTGATACGTACATCCATTTGTTTTCTGTATATTCTTCATTTGATCTCCTCAACAGTCGTTCAAGGTGTAGCGATGTGTTCATTTTACGTAACTTAGCATCCCTCATTTTGGGTGCGGGCTCGTGTATCCCTGCGCTGGCATGTCCAACGTGCATATGCATTGTACTTTTGTGTGCTCGTGTATGCGAGTTTATGTGTGTATGTGTGTGCTCGTGTACGTGTGCTTGTGAATATGCGTGTGTGTGTGTGTGTGTGTGTGTGTGTGTGTGTGTGTGTGCGTGTGCGCACGCGCATCTGTGTTTGAGCGGTGTTTGAATGAAGTTAAGTTTGCGTTCTTGCATGTAAATAGGTGTATGTGTGTACCAAAATATGGGGAGGGGGGAGAGGGAGAGAGAGAGAGAGAGAGAGAGAGAGAGAGAGAGAGAGAGAGAGAGAGAGAGAGAGAGAGATAGAGAGTGAGAGAGAGAGAGAGAACTGATTACATCGAACGGGCACAATATCATAATAAAAGCAATTTTAGCTTTCATTCAGTTTGCATGATGAAATTATTTACTCGTCTCACACACACACACACACACACACACACACACACACACACACACACACACACACACACACACACACACACACACACACACACACACACACACAAACAAAGACGGCACCTTATCTTGAGTTGGAATCATCTTGATGGAAAAAGGCATGCTCCTTCAAAGCAGACTGCCGCCGTTCTCTCGCTGCTTAGGACAGCCTCTGAAACATGCCCCCTCGGCATCACCAATGACCGTGTACACGCATCTGACAGCTCTCTGTGGCACGCCAAGCTCAATCTTGCGTCGACACATGGTAGAATGGGTTCCGTTTATGATCTGCCTAGTGCAAGTGCTGTAGTTTTAATCGCTGGAACAGATGTCATGTTCCCTCATGCAGAAAGAAGGGAGGTTTTGACATATCGGATCGGTTGCATTTACCTGTCGCAAGTATGCTTGAAGACTTTTTCGAGCTTGTTCGTGGTCGCACGTGCCTAGCATGTGCGTTGATCGAAATAATGCATGGCGTGAAAGTGCAATAAAGCTGTAATTGCTGCACAGTCGTCGATCTGGGAGCGAGTATTCGTGCACCCTCTAGCGCAAAATTGATTGCAACTGAGACAGAAGTAAAGCGAAAATACATTACTGCAGGAGGAAGTGGCCGCAAACTCTTGTCGAACCTGAAAATTCACATCGATTAAAAAAACAACACAACCTATCAGACATCCTCTTATTGATTTCTCTCCTCTTACATTGGTTTACCATTGATTTCCATTTTGCTCGACACAAGACATGGGACAAATTTCACATCAGTTACCAGCAAATGCCGATTTTGTGTCGGATTTACAGTTCGGGTGCGATAGGAAATTATAAAAGTGAAAAACAAAGGGGGTGTTTGCAGAATGAATCCCGAAGGAGAGAGGACCATTAA
>JAWQFJ010023995.1:0-25000 GCA_034096865.1 Theodoxus fluviatilis | reverse complement strand
CTTTTATTGCGTGTCGATGCGTGCACGCGCCTACCTTGGCATAAATCCTAGCGCATGTCAGTCCGATTACAGAACGTACAATGGAAACAAGCAGCACCGTGGGAAGGAGAAAGAACGACAATCTGCCATCAGACCGGACAAGAGCTGCGATCAGGTGGGCGCGAGGCGAGAGATGACGGTAGACAAAGAGTGTCAAAGTCTGCGTGACAGATCCACGCCGCTGCCTGCAATGCTGCGACTCCCGTGCAGCCTACGGGCGTCAGGCTGGGCTGGAAGAACTCTGGTGCAGGATTAGCCACACCTCGCCACTCCTACTCACTTGGGCAAGCATAAAGTAATTCTTCCTTGCCAAGGAGCTTTCAATATGGGTCGCAATATCGACATATGCTTTCTCTCGTATTGATGTTATTTCATTCGATAACGGGAAGGTTTTAGCTCAGTTTTCTCTGATACAGCGCACTGCATTCTAAGTTGTTGGGTTTTGTTATCCCCTTGTGGGCTGAGGGTAAGGATCGACCCACCGCGTCGCTCGACGCGATTCGTAAGAAGCAAATATCAGGGGAAAACGCGAATTTACCTGCTTTCACTCTGCCAAAAGCTACTGGTGTTCATGGTCAATGTCCCTACATAGCCCTACAAAGACTGATAGACCGTAAAATCCCATGCATGCTATGCACGACCCTTGTCACTGATCTGCCTGTTTGTAGCTGGTCCTTCTCAGCAGGGGATGCACTGACTGAATCATCCCTGCCAAAAGGTTGTCAGTTCTGGTCTCTTTTTGCCGGTCTTTCTCTGAAGGGAAGCAGAGAATATCATGATGGTTTTCTACTACTACTACTACATATAGTTCTTGCTGCGGCTTCCCTGTAACTTAGAATGACATAATGGACTGATCCTCGCTTGTGGGTCCTGAACTTGAGTACTTTTGCCAGTGGATATGGTTTTGTATGTTGTTGTCTTTAGATTATATATTTAAATAAACCCAGATCTTTAGACTATGTTGAGAGAAACCGTGCAAACCCGTCGTCGTTGTTGTTTCTGTGCTGCTGGTGTGGCTGCAGTGGGTTGTTTTCTCTGCTATCTCTCTCTGCAGAGAAGAGACGTTTGTTTGGAATGACTATTTGAAAAAAAATCAAGGCAGCACAACACATATCCCTGCGGTCATGCCAACTTTTAATAAGAAGGCTTGATTAGGTTATGGGAGGTTCCAGGTGAAGCAAAAACTATGCGTCGAAAAGCTTTTCATAAAACTTAAAGACTTTTGTTGAATATATCTGACAATGAAATGCAAAGAAATCAATAAGGAAAGTATGATTATTTATACGGGAAAACTCCTTTGCAGAGATATGGAAGATATTCTTTTGGGGAGATCTAGGAGAAAAGGTCAAAAGATCACAAAACTGAGAACATAAGTCATTTGCGAAGATATAGACAATGAACTCATTTGAGTGAGGATCAGAAATCTGATAAGTAAAATCGACGTTTCAGATAATGTGATTAAGAAAACTCCTCTAAATGGCAAACATTTATTTGACGGATATACCATGCCAAGTGAAAACCTCGTTTGAATTCATCTTAAAGAATAATTTTGACGAAAAATTACCATTGAGATTATGAATTAATGAATGAAAAATCTGCATTTCCACTTCCCAAAATTAAAATTTTTTTTTGAGATGTAAAACAATACATAACCTTTCCAAGCGCATCTGCGTCTGTAGCCATTATTATTCATATACAGTCCTTTGAATGTTCATCCCAGCTTTGCGTTTTTTACTATGTGGATCTTCGAATTTCTGCCGAAGGTCAAGTGCCAAACTTGCATTTGTTCTTTTAGTCTAGAAGTGAAAATGCAGAAGAGGCTCATCATTATGATCTGATTCGGTCTGTATGCGACGGTAAACCAGCACGAGTTTGAGATATCTCAGAGTATAATGAAGACGATGAATGTAATTTTACGGCCTATCAAACTCTGAAGGCTATTTAATGCCATTGGCTACAAAAATCACTCATGCTGCTTGAAGTATCGATCTCCCTAGGTATTTGCCGTTTACCCATCGTGCAGGAAGGACGTAGTGGGTCCATTCTTTCCTTCATCCTATCTGCATGGGCATATTTGAGGGGTAGAAACGGTAGTGCTCTCTGTCCTTCAACCTATCTGCATGGGCATATTTGAGGGGTAGAAACGGTAGTGCTCTCCGTACTGTGCAAGCATGTTTGCGCTTTGAGTCGTACCGTTGGAAGTCAGACTGTATCAGTGAAACACTGATCGTTCTGCCCAACACCCTGTCTGTGTAGTGTAAAGCAGTTTGGGCACAAGGCACGTGTGTTGTCACCTTATACACAAATATGACTGCAAGTACTACTTCTTGTCTCATTCAAGCACAAAAAAGAGGATCGGAACGGTCAGCTGTCACCGGTCTTTTCCAATGCGTCAGTCTGACACTTGGTTCAAATCGAGATACAACAGGATTTCCACCGAGGAGAGTCGCTTGAGCAAATGTGGGATTTTATTCGATACAAAAAACTGAATCATCACTGCTTATAATATTATTTCGTGATTTTCAGGTTTCAACATCAACCGGTAAATGGCTAATTTTAACGTCTACAGGAATATAGAGTATTCTCTTTTGAGGAAAAATCCTGCATGTGAGTGCACGACATCCGACCTCGTTATACCCTGATTCTGCCTATTTTGCAAACAATTGCCTGTTGTGTGTGATGTCAATTTTAACGGAAGATTTATCTATACATCAGTGCATTTTCATTGGCCATGGGGGTGGATCTTTTTGAGCTAGAAGCCAATGAAGTTGCCTGTTCTCTGTTGATTTTTGTAACTAGCACTGTACTGTATGTGTACTTATAAAACCTCTTTTTTCTTTTTTAATCTGTTTTCAGTACTCGTGTTTTCGAAGAGGCAAAGATCATTAAGCTCAACACATATCACCACAACAACTTTATTAACATTTGAGGGTAATTCATTGCATGTGATGATACAATAACCTAAAAATTGCCTTAGAGTATCGAACAGACTTAATTTGGGAGGACCAATCACAGTCATGCCTCAGTCCAATGAAAGGCAGCAGTCGATTAGGAAAAGAAAGTGGACGAGGTTGGAAAAGAAAGAGGAGAGGCATGTCCAGAAATGATGCGGGTCAGAAAGAGTTGGGACAGTCAGGATGCGGTGGCTGCCAGATCAGATTACGAAGGAAGGATTTTACGTTAGAGTGATGAGGGAGAGGGCATTGGAGAGCTGGGTTAGGAGAAGTAGGCATGGGAAGGCTGGGGCGTGTGTGGAGGAGGAGGTCACAGTTGATGGAGGACGAGAAGGTGAGGTTCCAAGAGGTAAGGCGAGGGTCTGGGAAAGGGGTGGGGGTGTTGGAAAGAAAGAGAAGTGAGAGCTACGGTTGGGGACTAGGGTGGGGTAGGGTGTGGGGGTGTGAAGGGTTGGGGGGTATCTGGGCTAATCTCTGCCAAGCGCTGTTCACGGAGCTGGGAGAAGGCCGATTCCTATCGGCCATTATGTGTTTAGCGGCGTGCGCTGTGTCCAGAGCTGGCGGCTGTTGACGTGAGCCCTGGGTGGAGACGACTGCCGCTCTGGCGCGGCCAGGTGAGGCCAAAAAGAGCAATTAGCTGGTGATTGTCCCAGCTCAGGCGTCCTACACAGCCTTACGCAAATAGATCAGTGTTCCCGACGCGGCCCCAGCGATAAATCTTGATTTAATACTCATAAACAGCATTAATTGGGCCGATCCCATCTTGTCCGCCGTCTTGCTCGGCCTCTCGGAGTCCCGCCGCTTCAAAGGCGAGCGAAGCTTCTCAGGCCCGGAGGCTGCCCGGACAGGGATAATTGTTTCTCTTTATGATTTCCATCTCGCCCGCCGCGCCTCGCCCCCATCAATCACGCCAAATCGCGACGCCATCGCATGCATCCAGGAATCCCAGCCTTGTCGCCCCTTGGCCACGCTTCCCTAGACCAAAGCCTCCAACGTCGGCCGCCAGGGGGAAAATTGGCGCTGCGGACGCGGCCAGCGATTACCGTGGCTGGTGCGCCGAGGGCTTGGTGATGCAGATATCCCATCTTTCAATGCGTCTCCCCGCGCAATGTCGCTTAATGACTGAGTTATTTTGGAAGAATCGAAAAGAAATAAAGATCAGAGAAGAATATCAGGAAACGACTAGGTAAAAGAGAAAAATACGGTTAAGCTTGCGAGGGAAAAAGAGTTCCAAAACGTGCCTTTTGTGACAATGAAATATCATTCAGCATAAATATTTCTCGTGCGCAAACCACATAGGAAAATAATACATATACTTCTATTCTTGATAATTTATTTCAGCACAGAAGAATGAGATTTTTGCTATTTTTCAACGTTCATTCCTCCTGTAATGATTATATCAATCCTAAAAGAGATTTCAAAACAAGCTTTATTTTAGTATTCTAGCTACAGCGGCACGGACTTCCCTGAATGTCAAAACCATTGTCCTAACCTCACAAAGGGCTTGTCTTTTTATTACATCAACGAAGGCTCGCTGTTCCAGGTAAATCATGGTCGCGTGGCCTCGACTGGTCATTGGTCACGTGCAGCAGCCGTCCAGCACTGACCATCATGGAGGACCTACACGTGTCATCGCGTGCTGAGCGCGCGCGTCCTCGCTTGTCCAGGTGAGATGGACGCGGCGATAGACAGGCCTTCTGACAGGTAGAGAAATGATGGGAAGATGGACACGGCGACAAGGAGTTGACCAGAGATGCACACTCACGTGAAGGCCGTGTCCAGGGCTGACCACCTGATCCAGGGGCAGATAAACGTTGATGAAGGTATTAACAAACGTGAGCGAAGCATGCCATGGGCCTCACTCGGTGGCGTTTTCGACCACACTTCTTCCACTCCCATCTTCATCTGCTGCTCCTGCTCTTCCTCCTGCCGTAGTAGTAGTGGTAGGCCTAGAGGTAGTGCGAGTAGTAGTGGTGGTGGTAGTAATAGTAGTGGTAGTAGTAATAGTAGTGGTGGTAGTTGTTGTGGTAATAGTAGTTGTGGTAGTGGAGATGGTGGTAGTAATAGTAGTGGTGGTGGTGGTGGTAGTAATAGTAGCGCTGGTGGTGGTAGTAATAGTAGTGGTGGTGGTGGTAGTAATAGTAGTGGTGGTGGTAGTAGTAGTAATAGTAGTGGCGGTGGTGGTAGTAGTAATAATAGTGGTGGTGGTAGTGGTGGAAATAGTAGTGGTGGTGGTAGTAATAATAGTGGTGGTGACGGTGGTAGTAATTGTAGTGGTGGTGGTGGTGGTAGTAATAGTAGTGGTGGTAGTGGTGGTGGAGGTAATAATAGTAGTGGTGGTAGTGGTGGTGGTGGTAATAATAGTAGTGATGGTAGTGGTGGTAATAATAGTAGTGGTGGTAGTGGTGATAATAGTAGTGGTGGTAGTGGTGGTAATAATAGCAGTGGTGGTAGTGGTGGTGATAGTAATAGTAGTGGTGGTGGTGGTGGTGGTAGTAATAGTGGTGGTGGTAGTAATAGTGGTGGTGGTAGTAATAGTGGTGGTGGTGGTGGTGGTAGTAGTAGTGGTGGTGGTGGTGGTGGTAGTAATATTAGTGGTGGTGGTGGTGGTAGTAATAGTGGTGGTGGTAGTAATAGTGGTGGTGGTGGTGGTGGTGGTGGTAGTAATAGTGGTGGTGGTGATGGTGGTGGTAGTAATAGTAGTGGTGGTAGTGGTGGTGGTGGTTGTAGCAGCAGCGGTGGTAGAAGATGCAGCAGCAGCAGTGGTAGAAGATGCAGCAGCAGCAGTGGTAGAAAATGCAACAGCAGTGGTAGAAGATGCAGCAGCAGTGGTAGAAGATGCAGCAGCAGCAGTGGTAGAAGATGCAGCAGCAGCAGTGGTAGAAGATGCAGCAGCAGCAGTGGTAGAAGATGCAGCAGCAGCAGTGGTAGAAGATGCAGCAGCAGCAGTGGTAGAAGATGCAGCAGCTGCAGTGGTAGAAGATGCAGCAGCAGCAGTGGTAGAAGATGCAGCAGCTGCAGTGGTAGAAGATGCAGCAGCAGCAGCAGTGGTAGAAGATGCAGCAGCAGCAGTGGTAGAAGATACAGCAGCAGCAGTGGTAGAAGATGCAGCAGCAGTGGTAGAAGATGCAGCAGCAGTGGTAGAAGATGCAGCAGCAGCTTGCTGTATTTACTGCTGCCGCCGCAGATGACGTGGTGACGACGACGATGATAATGACGACGACGACAATGATAATGACGACGACGACGACAACGTTGATGAGAATGATCCACCCTCTCCTTTTGTCTCTCATTTCTACATTTCTTCATTCTACTCTCATCGCAGATTCCGCATCCACTCCTGAGTAAACGGAACTTTGAGAAGTGACTGTGGCCGTGCACAAAACACCTTTTTCTGAAAGTTTCCTAAATTGTATGTTTATTTTCCGTTAATGAGTTGAATGCAATGAAAAATTACAATCGAAACATTTTGACTAGCTGTTTTAATAAGTTAAATGATAAAGTAGATAAAAAAATCAAGGTTTACATATTGAGAAGGAAATTGTGTTTATATATACATATATATATATATATATATATATATATATATATATATATATATATATATATATATATATATATATATATATAATAATAATAATAAAACTACACAGTCATGCGACTTATACCAAAACGAATGCAGGGCATAAACTGTGTTCCCGTGAAATTCTTGTTGAAATATAATCCTTGGCCTGTCACTTTACTGTTAATGTGACGATACATTTTATGACTATTAAGGAAAATATTGCCCGACATTTAGCTGTAGAGTTAAATGCGTATCTGTGCAAAAATGATTATAAAATAACGTTTTGTCATCACTCAGAAAAAAATTGCCAGAGAAAGTTGTCTGATTTTGTGTTTTTTAAATCCAAGCATCAAAATGGATCATTTGAGTATCATTGACGGTTTGGGACAGATGTATCGAAAGTTGTTTGGATGGATGAAGAAATGAATGAATTGACAAACAAGCGGACATGGACGGATAGGTGGTCGGAGGGACGGGAGATGGACAGGCGGATGGACTGATTGACGGAAGAATCGGTAGATGTACTTATCGATGGACATACGGATGGATGGAAGAACAGATGAACAATATGACTCAAAAGTCATGAGAAGTACATCGATGAGCTGATTTCAGCCTATTGAAACCTGCCTTTTGACAGGCGGATTTAGGCGAGCAAGCTTTGGTGTTTGATTATGTGTGAGGCGTAGTGACGGACTTCAATCCCTAGGATGGGAGATATCTGAATTATTTAATTATTGCAATTCCCTATCAGCTGCTCCCATGTGACATCACTATGTGTTGTAACCCCGTGTGTGCGTGAATGAGTATGAATGTACATGTATAAGATGAACATCTGAGATACACCTTCCCCTCTGTGTGACTGCGTCAGTGTTGATACAACATCTATGATGCACCTTCCCCTCTGTGTGACTGCGTGAGTGTTGGTTCTACGTCTATGACGTGCCGAAAAAGAAAAACAAATCGTCTTAAAAGGAGCTTCCTCAACACCATGGTTACTATAGAAATGTAGATCACCAGCTCCTGACAGCCCCCAATCCTGTAGTCTCCCCTTCTGCATGAGTGCGTAGTCACCTCCTCAACATCTACTCACCTATTGAAACCCAATATTTTGACAGGCGGATTTAGGCGGGCAAGCTTTGAAACTGCTTTGGCGTTTGATTACGTGCGAGGCGCAGTGCCGTGGTTCAATTCCTAGGATGGGATAAATATGTATAAATCAAATCAGTCAGGTGGAAGCTAAGCAACCTCATTCTGTATAGAAGAGTATATCCTGTTCCAAACAAAACACGTTCTCATTTATCTCCTTCTCCCTAACTGCGCCACTGAAGGCGATGGACCTAGACGTGAGAAAATCACAAGACAAGCAAAATGTACCCAGGACTAAAAACAGTTGTCGTGTGCTTGATCCGGTATTTTTTCTCAGGAGTCCATCTCAAAAATGCTCCATTTATTCATAACATGGATCCAAAACTACGCCGAGCTTTTTGCGCACCGCACGAGTATGGGTCATAACTTCCTACGTCCCTACCTCCACTCCGGTGGGTTCCAGTACGAATTGATCGTTGGCAGTGCGCGCTCTCCTACATTTGCCATCAACCTGCTCCTCCTGTAGTGGCTACGGCTTATCCCTCGTCAGACCACCCCTCCTTCATCCCCATCAATAACCGACAGACGACAGCTTTATATTTTTCATCTCTGAAGTCGATGAATAATAGAGCGATGAAAAACAGAGGGGACACCGTTGACCCCACACCAGACGTCTGACCTGCACCACGCCTCTGGCCCCCCTGCACCCGGTAACGCCGTTGAAAAGTGGACCCATGTAAGAAAGGTCCGACGGTAAACTAAGTTGAATGATGAGACTGTCTTGTGTGTGTGTGTGTGTGTGTGTGTGTGTGTGTGTGTGTGTGTGTGTGTGTGTGTGTGTGTATGTGTGTGTATGTGTGTGTGTGTGTGTGTGTGTGTGTGTGATGGCTTGACTTTTTTAAGTTTCACGAGAGGAAACATTGTTGTATCTAAGGGCAACAAACCACTCTCATGTGTACAGGAAATATGCAAATATACACGCATGCGAATAGTCAAGTAAATTTATGCTCGTGTGTGTGTGTGCGCGCGCGTGCTCGTGCGTGTGTGCGTGCGTGCGTTTGTGTGTGTGTATGTGTGTGTGCGTGCGTTTGTGTGTGTGTGTGTGTGCGTGCGTGCGTGTGTGTGTCTGTGTGTGTGTGTGCGTGCGTTTGTGTGTGTGTGTCTGTGTGTGTGTCTGTGTGTGTGTGTGCGTGCGTATGTTGATAGTGTCCATTTCGTATATTCGTTTGTAAGATCTTGGCTAGCTTGCTCACATACAAATAACAGATACTGTGTTCTCTCTGCGTTTGCTTTTCACATGACAACGGCGCATTCAGGACAACGGCACATTCAGGACAATTGTCAAAAGAGTCGCCATGACAACCTCCGCTGATCGTGTTTGAGCACGTCAATTACTCCCGACACTGCCTGAATCAGAGAATGAATGTAGAAAAACATCAAATTACGTTTTTGTCATTGCTTTGGAAACGACCTCGTGACGACAGTTGCTACGTGACTTTCCATGACAATGACGCAGTTGATAAAAATGAATCATCTCCCCTTTCAAGCACATTTGCATTGTGCGCACACAAAGGCACAGAGAAACACCTCGGCGGAATTCTACGAGAAACAAGCCGATTCATGACATTAGTTTGAAAAGTAAATTATATAGCCTCAGTCTACAAATATAAATATCAAGCAGAAATCTCAAATCATTGCGAGTCTTCGCCAAGAGTGGCCAAACTCAAATAACATTACAAACCGGTATACATTCCCCGTTGAAAGAAAAGTACAAACAGGACACAAACTAGAGTTCCATATGATTTATAACCTTTCCTCCCATCTCTCCCGCCCCTGGGATTGAACCACGGCACAGCGCCTCGCTGCAAAGCCCAACGCCTTAGCATACTGGACCATCTACACCTCCTAAAAAAGAGGCTATCAATAGCCCAGCAGAGGCTTCGGGTTGGCTTTGAACTCATGAGGGCACAAGGGGAGAGCACTGGGATGTGAGCTGCCAGGATATTTTATTTTGACGTACACTATACACCAAGGATACTGGGAAGATCCCGTGGACATCACAACTTTCATTCTTGTTGGCACGTTTATGTATGTATGTATGTATGTATTTTCATTTTTACTGCGCCATTATCACGATAAACATGCTCATGGCGCGACAAGACGAAATAAAAAAGTTTTGAGGCCAGTTTTACGTTTAACCAACAGGTGCATCAATCGATGTTCACCTATACATTCATGCACTCATTCATACCAGACAAAGTGACAAGACAGGGTAGCAGCAATTTCCATATGAAAATAAAATTGTAAAAGCGAGGCGTCGTCAGCGAGATATGCATAATATGTCACGAGTGCATGAATGCGTGCGCTACGGAATAATTAACTGATGCTTTGATCCCAATAGTAAGAACTAATTCAGATCAGCAAAATTACTTTTACTATGACTTTATCATGCTTCCCTGACGATTCATGGGAAACGATACAATGTTCAAACAGTATGAGGTGTCCTGCGAACAAATTAACCCTTTGTATCTAAGTAGCAAATATAGATTAATGATACATTCTTCCTCAGTTTTTGTATGTCGACGTTAACAGCGATACTGATACCCCCCCCCGCCCCCCCCCCCCCCCCCCCCCCCTCCACCCCAAACAACATCACAAAAAGCAATACGGAGAGCATCGAAAACATTTTAAACGCCAATGTGTGCATGTGGATGTTATCGCGATATCTTCGTGTTCGATCGAAATCGTCAAAGAAAGACTGATAAATTCAACATGATCAACGGCAAAATCATTGTTATGCTCAGACCAATTGTTTTTCTCCACAACTAGTTACACTATTCAAAGCCACTATTTTCTACATGCGCATAATCCAGACATTACACCGGTGACCACTGCGCAACGCGTCCGCGCAGGTCGGATGCCAGGACGAGGCGTGGTGCATGCCGGGGTGAGCGAGTGTGCGCGCAGCTTGCGGTACGTGCCCGCTCGTGCCACGCAAGGTCATCACTAAGGTGGCGCCCTAACTCTTTTCGACCAATGGGAATCCTCGCAGCTGCCCGCGTGACCAGGCGCCGCGGTTACGACGGAGGGTGCGTCTGCGCACTTCCAAGGCCCTAGGTACACCGGCACTTTTACGACTTGCAGCGTGTCTGCAGCCACGCACGGACACTGTGTCGGATTGCCTACGCCAGGGGTGCTTGCACTGAACAGAAATTTTAATGTCCCGACTTGATTGTATCTGTTGAGGAGTTGCCCAGTTTCCGCTGACATTTGTGTCCTGCTATCTTAAGTCGCAACTGAAGGTTTCAACCGGGCGGGATCGTCGTTCATTATGCAGGAATTAGTGCTGGGAGACGTAAAGATTTTTTCAAACAGGAAATTTTATCAGTTGTAAAAAATTATATTGTAGAAAAAGGCGGGTTCAGTTCGATTAATGTGGGGTACGAATGTTCAAAAGTTGCATGGAAGTTAATATGAATACAGTGCAGAAAAATCTCTCTCTCTCTCTCTCTCTCTCTCTCTCTCTCTCTCTCTCTCTCTCTCTCTCTCTCTCTCTCTCTCTCTCTCTCTCTCTCTCTCTCTCTCTCTCTCTCTCTCTCTCTCTCTCTCTCCTCAGGAACAATACTTCTTTGAAGTCCTTTTAAACTTTCATGCGTGATTATCTCTTCCGATAATCTCTTTGCTGTACCCTGAGTACAATGCCGCTTGTACATATGACACGCTGCTACTTGTACCTCAAGACTCATTGAGCAAACAATTGTTGAAGGCATTAACTAAGACCTTGTTCATGTCATTGTTATTTTATTGTCCATATATCATTGCCTACAATTGTACATTGATATACTAATTGATATAAGTTGTCTTTTTTCTGTTTTCTTTCTCTCCCCCCCTTTTTTTCTATAATTGTCTGTTCATTCTTTACGAGTAAGTACAATTTGTAAGATAGGCAGAAATGCCTAAAATTCCATCCTTAATAAATAAATAATCAATCTCTCTCTCTCTCTCTCTCTCTCTCTCTCTCTCTTTCTCTCTCTCTCTCTCTAACAAAATCATCAAAATGTATACCTCCTGTACATCGTTTTCTCATCTATCTGTTGAAGGTATTTTATTAAATCGAATTCGCAGACATAGAATGTAATCACAACATTGTCTACAATCTGTGCAACCATCCGCTACTGCTCGAATATCAGATTTCGTTTGCGAAGTGGGGGGATTTCTGATACCGAATGATATATTGTTATGATTGCTCTGCTTTACTAAATTGCGAATAAAAGCTATTAAACAAATCCTGTAGGATCTCTTCTTGTCTAAATGACAATAGCAACATCGGACCATGTCGATCGAGACAGAATCGTTGTGAAATTTTTTAAATTCATTCTTGAAATTAAATTTCACTGTTAAGAATGATTTAAAGACAACATATGCTGAGATGCATTGATTGCACAATTTTAATTCAATGATCATATACCACATTTTAAATCACCTTCGCAGGTAATTGTTGCCATGAAACTATCATTGCAGTACATGCGATATAACGAACTCACCCTAGCTTTACGAGACATTACCAATAAAGTAAGAGAAAGTCACACATGAGACACAAGAAGACCGTTTTTGCGGAGAAAAGAAAAGCAGAAACAGAAAAACGATGAAAATCATTTTGAAAAGACCTAAAGCTGAAAAATTTCAGACAGCCGTAGAGAGAGAATAACTAAAAACCTTACAAATAAAAACATAAATATGCTCCTCTCCACCATGCCATCAAACGTAAGTCGATTAATCGTGAAACATTCTTTTATTTTGTTCGAAAAACAAAGTATTCCATTGAACAGCAGCTATGAAGAAAAAGCAACATTTCTTAGAACTCAGTTCGTTTCGTCAGTGAAATACGAGACTCTTCTGTTAAGAAATAACTCGGAGGACTCTCCATTAAAATAAAATGCACGGAAAAAGTAACTTTTTCACAAATATCAGAAAGCACGTCAAACCTTTCTTCAGAATACAGGCTAGAGTTCATCAACCTAGCATTTTTCCAAAACACTTCCCTTTATCGCAGACGCGAATGCAATGAATTCACTCTTCAGAACAGTTAAACACCGAAACCGCAGAAAGGCATAAGGAGCCGACAACACGACACCTTCACAACCACGAAGCGTTCATCGACCGTGTCTCCTGATACCAGGCCAAGACGAGGCGAGGCCGGTGGAGAGGAGCGAGTCAGACACTCTCGCGTGCCGCCCGTGAGCGGCAGTCCCAGCCTAGTCCCACGTGACCGCTTTAGTCGTGACGCTTTTCCGGCGCACGCCAGGGGTCGCGTTCCTCACTTCCTCCCTAACGCTCCGTGACCGCCAAGCCCCACTTGCTGATGGAAGATGGCGGCGCCCCGGCCCCTAAGCGCTCTGAGTAGTCGCCCTTGCAGAGTTCCCAGCGCCACCTCCGCACAATCCAGGGCCCGTCACTCTCGGGGAAAAAGCGACAATTTCCGCTCGCTGCTCGTAAGTTTATGAAGACATCCTCGGCGGTGCTCGGGCGAATGCGTGCTCGGGGACCAATAATGTAAATTGGGGAGTATTAGGGAGGCGGTCAGGGAGGGAGACCGGCGCTCGGCATGCAGACCCCAGGCGCCCGTTCCCTCCTCCCGAGCCTCCGACGCCGCCAAAATGCGAGATGAGGAGCTGCGACCGATGGTCTGGTGGTCCCTGGTCTGAGCACCGCCACTGTGACGCATTCCTCCTTGTCAGGCGAGCCAACCGTAAAATGGCAGTCTGCCCCTGACCGGAGACGCGGCCAGCGTTAAGGGAGACAGCGAAGCCGAGCGGGAAAACCAGAAAGCAGGAAGAAGTGTCAAGTCGTGACAGGTCTCGATCAATGGGAGGAGACTAACTTGGAATGGGATGACATGTCCAAAGAGGAATGATAATGAAAAAGATCGTCTCTTTGAGGGTGTGAAAATCTTAAGGAGAGCAGACAGGCAGAGATGGATGGCCGGATGTATAGTGTTTTACGGCCTATCAGCCTTTGTAGGCTATGTAAGGCCATTAAGCACGAAAATCTCTAGAACTGTTTAGAGTAAACGTAAAGCAAGCCAAGATGTCCCTAGTTGTTCGCCTCTTACGAATCGCGTAGGGAGACGCGGTGGGTCAGTTCTTACCCCGAACCCACAGAGAGGCAGAGAAAAAAAAGAGACGAGAGGACAAGGGGTAAAGTGGCAATTGACTAGGCTGTCAAAAGAATAGAATAAGCAGGAAGATACATTTAGGAGGAAGATACAGCAAATGTTACGCAGCTGCACTAACGGGCATACACTATATAGATGGATACACAGTCAAAAGAGCGGAACAAATATGCGCACAGACACATACAGATACGCAGTCATAGATGCGTGCACGATCCTACACATGCATTTACACTGAAACGCACGCATGTGCAAACACGAAATCAGAAACGTTAACAACTTAAATTTCAACTCTCCTACCCCACATTCCACCTCCACGCACTCCATTTTGACAAATGCTACCTTTAAGGTTGATAAAAATCTTATGTCGTCATAGGGGCGTACGTAAAAACGTGACTGAGATTCTGCACCAAAGATCAGTTTTCATTGAAATACCTGAGCATTAAATTTGGCGAGGCTTTGTGAATGCGTGACTTTTGGAAGCCGTAATTGTCAGATTACTCATATTCTAAGGAAGGCGTTTTCGTACGCGGGTAGATATTGCGCATTTTGTGGTTCTGACGGTTTGTACAAGTCATGTATCTAATCTCTCATACCCAACACGCGTCGATTGTTAGTCGGACCATCGGCCTTGTAATCAGACTCTACGGAACCGTTCTGTCACGACCAATGTATAGTACCACTTCAGGCTGACTTTAATTTTGGTCTTAGCAGTTGGTCGACAATAACACCCCGATATATGAACGCTTGACAAGAACAATGGCACCCTTCCGAGCTCGTTGTCTACAAACGTTGAAGCGAGAATTAGCCACGTCCAGCATATGCAATGGCGGATGGAGTTCTTCGGTCCGGAGCTCGTGTTGCAACTGTGGACCACGGCATTCCAATGAGATCATCGCTCTTGCAAATACATGCGCACTCTGCATGACGGGAATGCGCTACCGCAGTGGGCCTCTGCTTGAATGGGAGCCATTCGTTCACGTCGCCGAGATCATATCGTTTGATCTTCGCGTCAAGGCAGCGGATGGGAACCCGAGTCAAAACAAGAGGCGGACCAAGACGCAACTCCCAGAAATCAATACATCTACTTAGCGCCCGACACCTGTTGGGAGGCGTAAAAGGATTTATCCATTACCACCTCGCCGATGGTTCCGATCGTGCGCACAATCTGCAGAGGATCAAGCCGATTTCAGGTGCGGTGCACAAGTCAACCACACTGATCTAATGCACGCACCCTCGATTCATCACGCGAGCACGGCGGCGGCGGAGCGAGGAGGACAGACGGGGTATATCGTTCACTACAATGCCTCGTTGGGGTTGATGAATCTCTACAGGCAGACCTCTTCGACCACGGCCGTGATGAAGTAAAGTGCCACCTGACAGTGGCCGTAACTCTGTGTGGGCTTGTCAATGCCAGACCAAAAAGAGGCGGTGTGGGTTACGGATGAAGCATGGCCAGCAGCCAGGAGCTCGCACATGCCCACAGCGGGAACAATGGCGGGGGGAGCGGAACTGAGAAAGATGAGTGGCCCCGACATACCTAGACACAAAAACCGCGGTCGGGTAGAAGAGGAGGATGCTTCGGCCGCACGGGATCTTTCGTTGCACGTGTCCGCGAAGCATTGAGGCAGTGGGGAGGTGGGGGGGGGGGGGGGGGGCGGGGACAGACACGGGAGTGTGGAGGGTTGGGCGCGAAGACGACAGCGCGTGAGAAGATGGTGTTGGGAAACGTGCAAGAGTCGCTGAAACAAATCCCCCATCTTGCCCCCTTCTCTCCCCAGCGGCCCCTTCCTCGCCCAGGTGAAAGAGATCCTGTAGATCGAGTTCCGTCGTCACGGCCCTCGGCTTCGACGGGGAAACGCAGCCACGTACATGCATGCAGGTCTGCAGTGCAGACGCCTTCGACCAGTCCCCGTCTGGTCCATCAGTCAGCGTGCACGCAAGTACGTGTAGAGTTTGACTCTCGCTTGGTCACAGTCTGACGAAAGTGGAGTCGCGAGAAACAAAGAACTGGTAAAGGTGGCCCATGAAATGGAAAACGCTCACGACACTCTACTCCAAGGAAGCCCTCAAAGAACATCTGTGGTCCTACTTGAGACCTTGATACGTTTATTCCCGCCATCGATTGTTGGACGCTGTTCTGGAGTGCGCTAGGTAAAGTTGCGTGGTCTATGAACAATGTCTTGGTTCATGATCTTTGTCGCTTTCTAGTTTTTCAGCCTAACGACGTCATGGACACTGGCTCAAAACACCGCACAGCTCTTTATTGCGATAGCTTTTTGCGCAGAAAATGGAATGGAATGAAATGGAGGAAGTTTTACGGCCTACCAGCCTTTGTAGACTATGTAAGGCCATTGAGCACAAAAATAACCGAATAAGCTCAAATCAAGTCGCAATGTCCCTAGTTAATCGCCACTTACGAATCGTGTAGAGAGACACGTTGGGTCTATTCTGACCCCCAAATCACTGGTGACTAACCAAAAATTAAATCGCGTCATTGAACTTGATTGGAACATCTTTTTCTAGAGGTACTGACATCGAATCAACAAGAAAACCTGCTGCTACATCCCAGTAAACATCGCTAAATATATTGTTCGATTTCTCTGTGTCCCTTCAAAATCACAAATGTCGCGTATTTTCACAGCATCTCATGAAGTGGGGGATGCCATGACATTTAGTGGTGGTCCCCATCTGTGCTATATTGCTCCCCCTTCCTCCCTCCCCCCTCCCCTTACTAAACTCTAACACCAACAGCATGCAAAATCGTGGATTCCATAGGTGAAAAGAGCCGACCACGAGAATCGGTATATCATATTCGCCGTACGAATGATTTAATTCTTACACAATGACGCACCACCTCCCCCCGCCCCCCACCTCCTCTCCTTTGCGCGCGCGCGCGTGCGTGCGTGTGTGTGCGTGTGTGTGTGTATGTGCGCGCGTGCCCGCGCACAGCAGACGCCTGCGCATGTTATATGATAAAATTAAGATATGCTTAGTGATGTGCGATGACAACAGATTAAGTCGAATCGTGTGTACCGAAATGCCAACACTATTTCCATCACAACACACACACGCACGCACGCACTCCCGCACGCACTCCCGCACGCACGCACGCACGCGCGCGCACAAACACACACACACCATTTGCTTAAGACGCTGTAACATTTATTCTGTTTATCTTCCCTTTCCCAAGACAACAATAGATTCTACAACGTTCAAAACATGTTGGAAATGACGTTTGTGACTCTGCTTTTGGGTATGCGTCGCCTCCCAATCGTGTTTGCTGGCTAAAATTCAGCGCTAAGGAACATCACAAATGAAAGGTGCATTTCGTGTTGAAGGCAGTCAGCCAAATACCTGGCATAGTCATGAACAGCGCCGATTTAGAGACTGACACTTATTCGAATCATATTGTCTAGCCTGACTGTGAAACGGCGAGGAGGCCATGAAGTACTCGAACCGCCTTGTCACAGCTGAATACCCGAGAAGGGTTTTCAGAAGCAATCCTACCGCAACATACGCGATTCTCTCGCCGGACAAAAGGTGCGTTTTGTTTTGAAGGGTACATGTACATGAACAGTTGTTCAAAGATGAACGCTCACGGCGAGCGCTCGTAAAGCCCAAAGGCCTTCTCCTAATTGAACGCGTTCATGCAGGCGCTCATCTCTGAACATTTCTAAATACCTTTGGAAACGACACGCGCGCCTCTAGTCTCCCAAGAGGATTGCGTATATTGCGTTAGAACTGCTTCTGAGAAGCCCGGATCAGTTGTCCCACCTCACTAAATATAATATCAGCTCTAATGCAGAAACCACGGATATGATCTTTGTTCTCCCACAATTTACTTCCACGCACACTACCCTGCAGCCAGAACATTAAGCAAGAAGAAGGATGGATGGATGGATGGTTGGATATTTTCGGCCCATCAGCCTTTGCAGGCTATGTACGGCCCTTGAGCAACACAACCACTAGAATAAACGAAAGTCATGTCACGGTGTCCCTAGTTACTCGCCTCTTACGAAACGCGTAGGGAGACACGGTGGGTCTATTCTTACCCCGAACACACATAGGGAAAGCAAGAAGAAACTGTGAAGCATACGAAATGAATGGACATTATTCACGGCAGCCATGTTGGCAACGCAGAACGAGGCAAGCACATCATAAGGAATGGCTGCCAGTACTAGACACTGCTGTGTGACCGTGTGCACGAATGATGCATGGTGCGAATCGGATCGGGTTTTATCGTTTCATTCTATTCCAAAGGACGAGGGTTTGCACAAATCCTGAATACAGAAGATTCGTTGCGATGTCGATATAAAATTCAAGGCGTGTATGCAGGATAAAGCAACACAGTAAACATGTATTCGGTGATTTACATATCAATGTTAATGAAAATAATGATGATGGTAATCTTCATGTTTGTCCTATTTGAGGAAATTCTCTTTGGGGAATTTCACCCCAGGTCGCCGCTGTGCAGCGCCCAGTGATCGGATTTACTCCTCGGTAGGATGGATGGATGGAGTTTTACGGCTATCATAGGTTATGTAAGACAATTAAGCACGAAAATCACTAGTAGAACGCATGAGAGTAAACACATACCAAGTCACGGTGTCCCTGGTTATTTGCCTCTTACGAATCGCGTAGGGAGACGCGGTGGGTCAATTCTTAACCCGAACCCACAGGAGGATCCTCGGTAGAAGAGGCAATGTGGGTGAAGCACCTTGCCCAAGGATGCAACCCTAGGGTCTGTGCAGCTTCCAACACTGCACCCATTAGATGCAGGCGACTGCAGGTGAAACGCTCTACCTGCTCGGCTACAGAGCCGCAATGTGTTTGACGCTTTAAACATGTGGTTGTATCATCGTAGAGAAATCTGACGAGTGATGCACACCTACAATGTTTGAATTGTACATTTCATTTAAGCTTATATATATTTTTTATGGAAAGCACATACTTTAATGTGTTTTAAAAATCAGTAAACTAGTAACCATCAGCTTATCATTGCATACATCGTAACGTCTACGCTCACACACACTGGACACAGGCGTATCGTTCCCGTTGAATGAATGAATGAATAAATGAGTGAATGAATGAATGCATGAATGAATGAATGAATACTGAATGAATGTAATTTCTACGGTCTGTCGGCCTTTGTAGACTATTTATAGCCGTTGATTACGATTGATAAATAAAAACTGGTTATTATGAATGCAAGTCAAGCCACGAGCTCCCTAGTTACTCGCCTCTTATATACGAAACGTATAGGGAGACGTATAGGGAGACGTATAGGGAGACGTACAGGGAGACGTATAGGGAGACGTATAGGGAGACGTATAGGGAGACGTATAGGGAGACGTATAGGGAGACGTATAGGGAGACGTATAGGGAGACGTATAGGGAGACGTATAGGGAGACGTATAGGGAGACGTATAGGGAGACGTATAGGGAGACGTATAGGGAGACGTATAGGGAGACGTATAGGGAGACGTATAGGGAGACGTATAGGGAGACTGATAGGGAGACGGTTAGGGAGACGTATAGGGAGACGTATAGGGAGACGTGATGCTCCCGTTGAAGATTCATGCGATTCCTTCTGCAACGGGTTAAATTGTTCACAAAGCAACAGTTATGTGACCAGGAAAAGACAAACGATACGATACGTAGGTTGAAAACCACTCTCTCTCTCTCTCTCTCTCTCTCTCTCTCTCCTCTTCTCATCTTGATATATATTATTATATATACCTATATATATATATATCTATATATATCTAGCACTATGTATATATATAGTATTTATATTTTATATATATCACCACATATCTTACCCTGAGGCTTGAGAAGAGCTCAAGCACGCAAGGGCACGGGAAATGGAACATAAAGAGGAGTGAATACAGCTCAATCAAAAAAAAAAAACGAGGCATGGGAGATGAGTAAAAAACAAGATGGTAGGAGGGGGAAGGACGGTGGGGGGGGAGGGAGGGGGGGAGGAGGGGGGGGGGGAAGAAAGGTGGGAAGGAGGGGGGGAAGGAGGGGGGAAGGAGGTGGGGAGGCGGTGGGGAAGGAGGGGGGAAGGAGGGGGGGAAGTAGGGGGAGGAGGCAGGGGGACGGAGGGGGGGAAGGAGGGGGGAAGGAGGGGGGAAGGAGGGGGGGAAAGGAGGGGGGAAGGAGGGGGGGGGAAGGAGGGGGGAGGGAGGGGGGGAAGGCGGGGGGGAAGGAGGGGGGAAGGGGGAAGGAGAGGGGGAAGGAGGGGGGTTGAAGGAGGGGGGGAGGCAATGAGGTGGTGGGGGGACAGTTTGAGATCGCGGGCGGGAAGGAGGGGGGAATGAGGGGGTAGAAGGAGGGGGTCAGTAGAGAGGGGAAGAAGAGGGGGGAGTGAGAGCGGGGGAATACGAAGGGGAAGAGAGGGGGGAAGGCAGGGGAAGGAGGGGGGCAGTAGAGGGGGGGGGGGGGGGGGGGGGGAGGGGGGGTGGGGTGGGGGGGTCGGGGGGGGGGGGGGGGGACAAGGAGGGTGTGGGGACGGAGAGGGGGGGGGGGGAGGGGGGAGGGGGAGGGGGGGGCGGTGCAGGGGGGGGGGGGGGGGCGGGATAGCTTTTGGGGGGGGGAGGTGAGGAAGGGGGGAGGGGGGGGGGAGGGGGGGGGGGGGGTGGGTGGGGAGAGGTGGGGGAAGGGGGGGGGCAGGCGTGTGGGGAATACAAATCAGGTGATGGGGGAAGGCGTGAACGTGTGGGTTCTAGGGTTCTGCCAGTAGCGCCTGCTCTCCATACAAGATGTCAGCATTCACCATCCCACTTCTTAACCTATATCACATTCACGATACATCACAATACTGGCATATCAGGTCTCACTCTCACTGAGACCCACATTCACCCGTCTCCCCTCTCACAGGAGTACCACCATTCATAAGTGCCATAGATAGCATAAGTCACAGTTCGTGTTCGTCTGCACTCATATAGCAGTACCCATACGCACCCACACCCACTCTCATGCACACATAGGCCTCCGTCTAGAACCCCCATGAGTCCACACATCCTCCCACCTGTAAAGCACCGAGATCATACTCCCGCGTGCACAAAATGCGTTGGCCATCCTCATTGTTCCTGCAGAGTCACATACAAAGTCAAATGATCCACTGGGGAGGATCAAAAATGGAAGAATTATTATAGTAAAGTGTTCAAGCCATTCGGTGTTAAAGTGAAGAGTTTGTTTATCCAGAAACGTTCCCGCCTGCGTCGTCCTTCAGTGCTGTCTGTGTAGGATTTCTCTACCGGCATGCATCTGAGGTCGTGCAGTGTGTGGTTGGGTAGGGAGAAGTGTTCAGTAATGAGAGTGCAGGTGTTCTTGTTGGTGTTGATGTTCGAGCGATGCTGGTAGAAACGTTGTTTGAGTGAGTTGCTTGTTTCTCCGACACACTGTGTGTGGTTGCATCTAGTGCAATGCAGGATGTATATGAGATTGGATGTCGTGCATGTGAGTTTGTGTCTGATGTGGAATGTTTCATTGGTCTGTTGGCTGGTGAATGTGCGGCCCTCCACAAGATGATACTGGCAGACGACGCAGCGGGAACTCTGGCATTTGTAGGAGCCTGGGTCGGCATCGACGAGAGTGGGAAGTAAGGAGGGCATCAGCAGGGCCCGTAGGGAGCGGCTGTTTCTCTCCCCCAGAAGAGGTGGATCGGACACAGCTTGTGCCATGCGTGGGCTGGTGTTGGTCATCGCCTGGTGGAGTTCTCCGATCCAGCAGCGCAAAGGAGGGCTGTTGGGGTTTTGAGTCACGACAAAGGGGACCCGCTGGTTCTTCTTTTCGGTCTTGTATTGTAAGCACTCTTGTTTGGACTTGGTGCTGACAATGGTCCTGGCCTTGGTGATGGTAGAAAGGTGGTGGCCTCGGGCTCTGAGCTGATTTTCCAGTTCATCACGTATCTGACGGAAGGTGTCGGGGCTGTAGCACAGTCGGCGGACACGGAGGAAGAGGCTGTAGGGGAGGTTTCGGATGACGTGATGAGGGTGGGAGGACAGACTGTGGAGGTGTCCATGTACATCAGTGGGTTTGGAGTAAAGGTCAGTTTGGAGGAAACCATCTAGCAGGGTGATGAGGATGTCCAGAAAGGGTGCTGCTTGGTCATGGGACTTCAAGGTGAACTTGATGGAGGGATGGCATTTTTTGAGGAATTCCGAGAATTGTTGGAGCTCGGCATCCGAGCGGGTCCACAGAAGGAATATGTCATCAATGTATCGTTTCAAGGTTGTTGCTGGCACTGGCACATGGCTGGTGGCTAGGAGATGGTCTTCGAGCCAGCCCATAAAGAGACAGGCTGCACTCGGGGCCATCGGGGTTCCTATCACCTGTCTGAAATATTGGCCCTCAAAAGTGAAGATGTTGGTCTCTTGGTAGTCTCTGTGACACAATGCGAGTGCAGCTGAAACAGAGTGGTATGCAGGCCTCGCTTTGAAACTAACATGGCCGCCGCGTGAATAAGGTTCATTCTTGGCTTGAATAGTCGCTCTCGATATGGTAATTAACTGAATGTGAAGGGTGAGTTAGATTATGGATAGAGTTTTACGGCCAATCAGCATTTGTAGGCTATGCAAGGCCATTAAACACGAACATCACTAAAATAGTTCCAAGTAAGCGCAATTCAAGTCACGATGTCCATATTTATTCGCCTCTTACTGATCGTGTAGGGAGACGCGGTGGGTCTATTCTTGTAACCCCCAACCCACAGGGGGAGAAGGAAGGGCGAGGTGAAGTTTGAGGTGACGTTTCGCAAAATTGTCATCACCATCATAATATTTGTCGCCATCGTAATCATCATCATTTTTTAATGTACTGTAACTTGTGAGCAAAGAATAGTCACAAGAATGCGCGCGCGCGCATGTGTGTGTGTGTGTGTGTGTGTGTGTGTGTGTGTGTGTGTGTGTGTGTATGTGTGTGTGTGTGTGTGTCTGTGTGTGTGTGTGTGTGTGTGTGTGTGTTGTTGTTGCAGCTGGCAAGTATTTTACAGCAAGTGCATTCTATGTAATCCCGCTTTCAAAGACCGCTGGCTGTGGAGTATCACTGTTCGTGTGGGACTTAGCAGTTATCTCAGCCTCCACGCATGCAGGGTTTGAGTGAGTAATGCACCCGACTCCAGTAGGTTTCTCCTTGATCTTTAAGGCAGGGCACGCACAATGCGCATTGCACGAAACTTTGTTTATTGGGAAGCCGCGAGGCAAGAAACCCGTGAGGGTAAGCTCCACGCATTCACAGATGACCATTTTATCGTTGTTCGTCGCACTGCTGGTGGTGGGACAGCAACGCGATAATGTTATAGCACGTTGATGACGTGCTGTTAGTGACGTCATATCATGCACATAGGCTTGGCCTCCTCCCACTTGTGGTGGTGACTCCTGACCCAGGCCTTCCCACCCAGGGATGGGCGGTGCGCTTGCAGATATCCCAGGTGCACCCAGCAGAATGCGCTAAAGTCAAAAAGCGCGGCTATTGGTGAGGCACGTTTTCAAACTGCTTGAAAAGTGTTTGCAAAGCTGTTCTTTTCAGAGTTGCATGCTTCAGGCCCATTGAGCTCGCGTGAGCATTGCGTTGAATAAAACGATTAAACGAGGTTGGGAAAAAAGAAAGCCTGCGTCTTTTATGTGTTTTGTATTTAGACCTACCGTTTGCAGGCATCGATCGAGACATTGGTATCCAAGAATAGAGGTCAATACAACGATGCCTAAATCCCTTTGTATTTGCTTTTTAACTCTTGCAGTGAGGTCAATGAGGTCGTATGAGGAAGTTTATCTTGTTCGTTTGGCGTGAAGCTACTCGTAAAAAGAAATCTAGCGTCTGACTTTCCTGGGACTTTCTCGTCACTACGTTCACCAGACGATGATAAACGCATAATAATTATCTCCTAGTGCGTCAAGATGCACTCTCGTTTGAATCAACCTGAACTCCTATAAAATGGCCGTCACTAAAATGGGGCGGACAAAAGGAAACGAAAACAGAGGAGCAATTGAAAAAATATTTGCAGGCGCCATTCCAAGGAAACAATCGAAGTAGAGGCATCGTCGTCCAGCTTTTACTATCTTTGACCAACAGCGCATTGCCATTCAAACTTCCCTGTGAAACCGCGCTCCTTACCAGCAGTATGCCAGCAGATGATGTGAGAGGAGGGGTATGCAAATCGGAGAACGAGGGACAGGGTGATACATGTAAAGTGGAGGTGGGATAGAGTGTGGGTGGTGAAGGTAGAGGCATCAAAAGGTGACAGTTGGGCTGAGAAATAGGACCCCCCAAAAAATTGGTTACAGGAAGGTGGGTGGATGATTGGGTGGATGTGTGTTTGTGCGTGTGTGTGTGGGATGCGAGGGGGCTGAGGAGGGGGAGGGGGGGGGGGGGTAAGTGACGTGCCTACTGAGTGTGGGGCGATAGAACGGTGGTCGCTAGCAGTAGCGGGCGTGAGGCCGGCAGATCCCCTTACCTTGCACCTGGGCTGCCGGGAGATCCGGTTGCCGCTTCGAGTTTTACGATCGCCTTGGAGTTCGCAGCCACCGTTTTGTAGATGCTGCGAAGGTGAAGGCCCGGCCTGCCCTTGGACTAAGTCCTGGCTTTTTCAGGGTATGATCACCGCCCCACTAACGCTGCTCGCCTGAAATCGGCCTATTGGGCCTGGACTGGTGCCAGGCATGGGGGATTGAAACTCCAGATGGTAATGACAGAGCAGAGAGACAGGGGCTCGCCCCACGAGCGTCTTGTTCCCATGACCAACCACGTCCTGGACGGGGAGGCAGAATGTCTTCAGAGAACGTTGGGATTTTCTCCCCCTGGTGAGGATAGGGTGGACCTAGAATGCATTGTGTTGAAGGGATTTTAAGGTGTGAGTAGAGGCGGCTGTTTGAGGCATGTTACATTTCTGTTTTCAATGGAGGCATTCTTGCATAATCTCGCTCACTGTCTCTCTCTGTCTCTCTGTCTGTCTCTCTCTCTCTGTCTCTCTGTCTGTCTCTCTCTCTGTCTCTCTTTCTCTCTCTCTCTCTGTCTCTCTCCCGGTCTCTCTCTCTCTCTCTCTCTCTCTATCTGTCTCTCTCTTTTTATGTCTCTCTCTCGCTCTCTCTGTCTTTGTCTCTGTATCTCTCTCTCTCTTTCTCACCTCTCTCTCTCTTTCTTTCTCTCTCTCGCTCTCTCTCTCTCTCTCTCTCTCTC
>JAWQFJ010023990.1:0-25718 GCA_034096865.1 Theodoxus fluviatilis | reverse complement strand
GATGCCAGTTCTCCCTGGGACAATTCAGGAATGACCTGATTCCTGCGCGTGCGTTCACGCACTGGGGCTGGCAATTGCCAGACCCCCCTCCAGAAGCTGAGCGCGGTCAGCGCACTGACCGGAAGTTAGGAGCAGACAACATGAGAAACCATCTGCTAATGGCATCCAACAACCGTGATCTGTGGCCCCGTGCAAAATGTCAATTGTGTTTCTCTTCTCAGCTCTTGCGTTGTGAGCCTGATTAGTGGACTGGGAACATCTAGCTTCAGGTCGCTTTGGAAGGCATGCAACAAAATGGTTGGGACACCAGTTTTTTCTTCGGATCCCCATTTTGGTCCACATAATGGCTGGGTTGGCTCCTGCAGGGTTTGACTCAAGCACTCTTGGGTTGATCACTCTGTGTAGATCTTGCCTTTGGGGGCCTTCATTTCCATACTCGGAAAGCCAGTCTCCTTATTTAAAAAAACTGAACCCTCTAAAAAGTCCGGATAACTGACCAAAAAACCCCCTGAAAAACCTGAAAAACCTGAAAATTTTCATCTCTGACAAATGCATGTAAACAAACCTAAACACATGTGCATGCATACACACACACGTGCATACACGCATGCATGCATCAGATACTGAAACCTATTTAGAACAACTTTTAGGAGTGTTCAACTACTGAGTCCAGATGTGTGTGGGGGTGGGTGGGGGGATGGTGGGTGGGGGGGGGTCTCCAGCCCTTTCTGTGAACAATGCCTGCTTTGAGCAAATGATGGGAGAGGACATGGATATTTTCTCCATGTGCATTCATCTTGTGTGGATGGTGAATGGCTGCATCACCTTCGTACAGGTAGGGCTTGTGACAGGGTCCAGGTAAGGTGTGGTGGGACCCTGTGGTATAGGCAGGTTCTTGTGGTGATAAACACAGGGAAGAAGATGAGTCGGTGGTGTTACCACACTTTAGTCAGGCCCGAGGTAACAGAGGTCGGTGCAAAGTGTGGTGGTAGTGTACAAGACTGACAGATGGTCCCTGTTATCAAAAGCATGTGTGGACTCCAGAGGGGCCAGGCTGGGGATTGGTCCATGTTATCTCAGCCTGTCCTGGGTTTGTGTTTCTTAGCAACAGAAAAGGGCGTATTAATCTTCTATACTTATAAATCACTTGTTTGAAGTATTGAATCATTTAGCACAACAAAATATATCCAGTGAATGTTGCACCATTAAAATTAGATGCCTTTATTTAGAGAAAGCAACACATTGATTGCCTAAACATAACAATTCATATTTTCTGCAAGGAAGGATTCCAGTCAAGTCAAATTAACGAGTGATGGAATGGACAGCTGCAGGTCAAATGGTCATTCAAGACACTGTACGTATGATAGGGAGAGAGGGAAGGCATGACCAATCCAGTTGACAAGTAGTGTGAAGAGCAGCTGTGTGGCCCTTCCAGTCTGGCAGAGAGAATCATGTAGTGGCTGTTCATACAGAATGAGCACCTAACTCACAGGACACACATGACAAACTATAGGAAGAGGGAGAATGTGAATACACTTGATGATGGGTGCATCCTATCGCATGAGGTATCAATAAAAAGTACATGGCCAGCCCCTCAGCCTCTACTCTCTTGTTGAAACCATGACTTTTGACAGGCGGAGATAGGCGAGCATGCTCTGGGGTTGGACGATGTGCGATGTGCTAGGCGCAGTGCGGTGGTTCTATCCCTGGGACAGGAAGAATCTGGATTTAAATATCTTGACAATAGTATACTGGTTGCAACCCTGTGTCGTAAATTTGCCCATTCATGTAATTCTGTGTGTAAATGAAAATGGTGAACATCTACAGCGCACCTACCTTCCCTTCCAACTTATCTACAATAGCAATAAAAACATAACAAACGTTTTCAGCAGTTTAGTCAAACCAGTTTTATCCTAACTTTTATGTCCCCTTTGCCACGATTTAATATCTGGATGGGCTAGCTGAGTGATCAATGGTGTCTAAAATGGCCCAAATAGATGTCTATGTGTATAGTCATCATATAAAATGGACAGTCAGTTTAGGTTTCTGAGCCTGAAAGTTGCCAGGACAAATGTTGCTATTCATCATGTAGAAAACCTCAAGCTCCTGGGAGTTTTGACTCCATGAAAGCAGGGTCCTCATGCCATGACAACTACCTCAACTCTATTGCCTCCCATCTACCCCATCCCAACCCACCCCACCCCTTTCTGTGCCAGGGTGTATGTAATGACATGGAAGCAATGTATTTCAGTTCAAAGGGGGAAACCATTGATGAAAAGCTGCTGCTGAACAAAAATCCCATGGCTACAACATTTTCAACAACTTTACAACAGTATTTTGAAAACGTTTTGATTTTCACAAGCAAAGTCTTGTTTTTAATTTCTTTATGCAACTATTGCTCATTGCACCATATTACAGCATAACATGGATAAAAAGCTTTTCTGTCTCTAATACAATACACAACTGCACAATCTCATGAAAACTTATCATGACAGCTTCTTTGGTACTGGGATATCTTGCTGTGATAAATTGGGATCTGCAAAGATTTTGTGCAGAATATGCCATTTGCAAGTAAAGCATGAGCATGGGGGTCAATGTTTTCTATGACAAGAATTTTGCTTGTGAGAGTGGCTTATTTCTATCCTCTCTTTCTGGATGAAAATGAAAGGAGTTGTCCTCTGATTCAAGGACACATTTTACATAGTTATTGGCTGAATTGTACTCAGATACTTTTGCATATGCTTATACTCCATTCCCTTTTCTTAATATAAAACAAGTTTAATAATCTTTCCATTTCATATTTGGAGGACAGTGTTATATTACATTTTAAGCATTCTTGAGGCTGAGAAACATTCAGGGCATAAGCCAGTGTGTGACACTACCACAACTAAAGAAAAGTTAGGGAAGATACTACATGCACAATTTACAATCAAGGTAAAAAGAATAACACATGCATACCTTTGAAAATGTTCACTGCAAAATAAAAAAGAAAGTATTTAAGAAACAATATCAAGAATATCAAACACAAAACTTGTCACTTAGCAATTCAAAACAAATTTGCACTAAACATTTACTTGCATCAGTGCAAATGAGACCCAAGTCCTTCATTCACTTCCTGCATCCACTGTGAGAATTCCTTCCAAGCAGGGCCTGGAGACAAGCAGTTTCCTGGTGCATCTGCACCTGGGGTCCTTGCCCTGGGCTTCTGCTGGCCTGGAGTTTCCACAGCTCTTGTATCCCTCTACCAGGCTGTCTGTGTCTTGTCTGTCTTCTATGGCTGCCTTCCACAGCTCTTGTATCCCTCTACCAGGCTACCTGTGTCTTGTCTGTCTTCTATGGCTGCCTTCCACAGCTCTTGTATCCCTCTACCAGGCTACCTGTGTCTTGTCTGCCTTCTATGGCTGTCTTCCACAGCTCTTGTATCCCTCTACCAGGCTACCTGTGTCTTGTCTGCCTTCTATGGCTGTCTTCCACAGCTCTTGTATCCCTCTACCATGATGTCTGTGTCTTGTCTGTCTTCTATGGTTGTCTTCCACAGCTCTTGTATCCCTCTACCATGATGTCTGTGTCTTGTCTGTCTTCTATGGTTGGATTCCACAGCTCTTGTATCCCTCTATCATGATGTCTGTGTCTTGTCTGTCTTCTATGGTTCTCTTCCACAGCCCTTGTATCCCTCTACCAGGCTGTCTGTGTCTTGTCTGTCTTCTATGGTTGTCTTCCACAGCTCTTGTATCCCTCTACCAGGCTGTCTGTGTCTTGTCTGTCTTCTATGGTTGTCTTCCACAACTCTTGTATCCCTCTACCAGGCTGTCTGTGTCTTGTCTGTCTTCTATGGCTGTCTTCCACAGCTCTTGTATCCCTCTACCAGGCTGTCTGTGTCTTGTCTGTCTTCTATGGTTGTCTTCCACAACTCTTGTATCCCTCTTCCTGGATACCTGTGTCTTGTCTGTCTTCTATGGTTGCCTTCCACAGCTCTTGTATCCCTCTACCAGGCTGCCTCTGTCTTGTCTGTCTTCTATGGTTGTCTTCCACAGCTCTTGTATCCCTCTACCAGGCTGTCTGTGTCTTGTCTGTCTTCTATGGTTGTCTTCCACAACTCTTGTATCCCTCTTCCTGGCTACCTGTGTCTTGTCTGTCTTCTATGGTTGTCTTCCACAGCTCTTGTATCCCTCTACATGGCTACCTGTGTCTTGTCTGTCTTCTGTGGTTGTCTTCCACAACTCTTGTATCCCTCTACCAGGCTGTCTGTGTCTTGTCTGTCTTCTATGGTTTCCTTCCACAGCTCTTGTATCCCTCTAACAGGCTCTTGTCTGTCTTCTATGGTTGTCTTCCACAGCTCTTGTATCCCTCTACCAGGCTGCCTGTGTCTTGTCTGTCTTCTATGGTTGCCTTCCACAGGTCTTGTATCCCTCTACCAGGCTGTATGTGTCTTGTTTGCCTTCTATGGTTGCCTTCCACAGCTCTTGTATTTGTCTACCAGACTGTCTGTGCCTTATTTGTCTTCTATGGTTGTCTTCCACAACTCTTGTATCCCTCTTCCTGGCTGTCTGTGTCTTGTCTGTCTTCTATGGTTGCCTTCCACAGCTCTTGTATCCCTCTACCAGGCTGTCTGTGTCTTGTCTGCCTTCTATGGTTGTCTTCCACAGCTCTTGTATCCCTCTACCAGGCTGTCTCTGTCTTATCTGTCTTCTATGGTTGCCTTCCACAGCTCATGTATCCCTCTTCCAGTGAGTCTCTGTCTTGTCATTCTTCTATGGTTGCCTTCCACAGCTCTTACACACAGACAGTCAAACACACATACACACACACACGCACACACACACACATACACACACACACAAACACATACACACTCATATACATACACACACACACACACGCACACACACGAAAAAACACACTCACACACACACACATGCAAACAAACACACGTGCACACACACACACACACATGCACACACACATATGCACACACACGCATGCACACACAGAGGCAGAACAATCAAGCACTTTAGAGGGTGTATAACAAAAATGCAAGAGCACAAGCAATTCAACTTTCATCGAATGCCCCCACTTAAAACTTACCTGTGACAGCCTGGATATTGCCTTTTGCATGTCGTTGGTTGGTCATCCGCATTCTTCAAGCAGAAAATCAAAGTTGTCTTGAATGTTATTTACCAATACAGGCCTCTTCCGTGACATAACAGTGTGTGTGTGTGTGTGTGTGTGTGTGGTGTGTGTGTGTGTGTGTGTGTGTGTGTATGTGTGTTTGTGTATGTGTGAGTTTGCTTGTTTGCATGAATATGTGTGTGTGTTTTTTTTTTGCTTGTTTGCATGAGTGTGTGTGTGTGTGTGTGTGTGTGTGTGTGTGTGTGTGTGTGTGTGTGTGTGTGTGTGTGTGTGTGTGTGTGTGTGTGCATGTATGTGCTTGCTTGTTTGCCTGAGTGTGTTCATGTTTGCTTGTTTGCACAAGTGTGTGTGTTTGCTCGTTTGCATGAGTGTGTGTGTGTGTGTGTGAGCATGTGTGTCAGTGTGGTTGTGTTTAGTTGTGTGTTTGTGTGTGTTTGCTTGTTTGCATGAGTGTGTGTGTGTGTGTGTGTGTGTGTGTGTGTGTGTTTGTGTGTATTTGCTTGTTTGCATGAGTGTGTGTGTGTGTGTGTGAGTGTGAGTGTGTGTGTGTGCGTGCATGCGTGCGTGCGTGCGTGCGTGCGTGTTTGTGTGTGCGTGCGTGTACATGAAGTTCTGTATTTTTTCTCAGTGAGTTACGAACGACATATACTAACTGCATTCATAATTTAGTCAGGCACAACCCTGATAAACAGAGCAATGAAATAGGTGTTGAGTTATTTCCTTGTTGTGTTATTTGTTGTTGCTGTACTTTATCATTTTATATTAACATATTTTACTTGTGTTGAAGAGTTTTCACATTTCCAATGCATGCATTACTGTCATATTTCGCTTTCCTGTGGTGATAGTTCAATGATGGAATGAAACTGATTTGATTCATTTAATGCACACTTAATTTCTTTCAATTGCGAAAAGTTAGTTAGGTAAATGTGTTTTGTAGCAAAGATAATGAGAAACCATCCATTTTGTGCATGGTGCAAGTCTTCACACATAAGTAAAAAAATGAAAATAAAAAATTAATAGGAGTATGGGTTAAAAACCTCATAAGTAGAGCAGTAAAAGCTTGAGTGGGAGGAGTGACTGAAGACAGGAAAAAGGGAGACAGAAAGAAGGAGGCACCAGGGAGACCAGACAGGACTGGGAGCCTTTCCACTCTGTGTCAGGACACACGGTCTACAACCTTGGTGGCTGCTGTTTGCCTTCTCCCTCAGGGACCTCTGTGTCCGACTGTCCCTCTGTCTCCGTACTCTCAGACAGCTGGTCTTCCATGGAAGATCCATCTGCACACAAACAGAGTGGTGGGTTGGGGCATGAGTCACACTGGCACTCCTCACAGCCATCCTCTTCTCCTCTGGCAATTTCAGACAAAATTCCCATCATCAGTGTGATCAGAACTTGTAACAGGCTTTCCACAACTCTCTGCTAAATGTGAAAGTTTACTCATATAGTGCCTGTTAGTGTGCAAAGATATGAAGCCTGCCTGCCTGCCTGCCTGCCTGCCTGCCTGCCTGTCTGCCTGCCTGCCTGCCTGCCTGCCTGCCACAGGAGAAAGAAAATCTGAGTTTCAGAGATAACACTAGTGTCACCCAAGAGTAAAAGGATAATCTCCCTTTGCAAAGAAAACAGGTAAGCCTGCACACAAAAGGAGAGGGAGAGGGGAAAAATGCACTCTTTTCTTCTTAAATTACCATAACATTCTTCCCCTCACCAAACTTTCTCACATTCCTTAAGAGCAGCTGCATCAACTCCATTATGACTTTAGTCATTTTCCACTTCATTTATTGATGTCAATATGACATCTGATACATGTAGTAATCTTACACAGATTACACACCTTGAAACATGTGCACTCCCCTTGAGCTCTCACTACCTTGTTCTTTGTAACTTGAACAAGAGGAAATTTGTCCTGTCACACACCAAGTGATCACACAGTAATGTCACACCAAGTGACCACACAGTCCTGTCACACACCAAGTGACCACACAGTCCTGTCACACACCAAGTGACCACACAGTCCTGTCACACAGCATATGACCACACAGTCCTGTGACACACCAAGTGACCACACAGTCCTGTGACACACCAAGTGACCACACAGTCCTGTCACACACCAAGTGACCACACAGTCCTGTCACACACCAAGTGACCAGACAGTCCTGTCACACACCAAGTGACCAGACAGTGCTATCACACACCAAGTAACCACACAGTCCTGTGACACACCAAGTGGCCACACAGTCCTGTCACACACCAAGTGACCAGACAGTCCTGTCACACACCAAGTGACCACACAGTCCTGTCACACATCATATGACCACACAGTCCTGTGACACACCAAGTGACCACACAGTCCTGTGACACATCAAGTGACCACACAGTCCTGTCACACAGCATATGACCACACAATCATGTCACACACCAAGTGACCACACAGTCCTGTCACACACCAAGTGACCACACAGTCCTGTCACACACCAAGTGACCACACAGTCCTGTCACACAACAAGTGACCACACAGTCCTGTCACACACCAAGTGACCACACAGTCCTGTCACACACCAAGTGACCAGACAGTCCTGTGACACACCAAGTGACCACACAGTCCTGCGACACAGCAAGTGACCAAACAGTCCTGTCACACACCACGTGACCAGACAGTCCTGTCACACACCAAGTGACCACACAGTCCTGTCACACACCATGTGACCAGACAGTCCTGTCACACACCAAGTGACCAGACAGTCCTGTGACACTGACCATGAGGATCAAAGTCCATTGATGTCTGGGAGGTTGACGGGACAGCAGGATCCGGGCAGATGCTTTGGTGCTGGGAAATCTCTGCAATTATGAAAGAAGGAGGTCAGTGTGTGTGTGTGTGTGTGCATGCATGCATGTGTGCATGTGTATAGTGTATGCATGCATGAATATGTGTGTGCATGCATGTGTTCATGTGTTTGTGGGCAAGAATTGTATGTCCCATTGTATTTGTGTGTATAAAAAGCATATATGAGTAATCATTGGCTCATGTGTTAGTACATGGCCATATCACTGACATCCCATGCAAGCATACTTCATCATGAAATTAACAAGGTATGATTACTGTCGCGTGATAGCGACGAATGGGTGATTAAGTAGTGTGAGTGAAGGTGCATGGGTTGCGCCATAGCGTAAGTGCTAGGAGATAGGGCTTGCTTCATCGCTAATTATAGATTACGGTGAGCGGGAAATTGATGCGCAGTGCGTCTACAGGGTTCACATATTATTTAACACGGGTCTGAAATAGCGCGAAGATTAGTCGAGTGATGATTGGGAGATGGGCCAAGCGCGCGAAAATACTGAACTCTGATTGGGGATTAATCACGTGACAGAGGGCGATCTCGATTCCGATTGAGTGTTTAGCGGCAGTCGAAAACCCACGTTGAGGAGGGGTGGTCACGGCGGCGCCGCCGCGCCGTCGCGCGCCACGTGGGGCGTTTAGACAAAGTTCGACTCACTTCAAAGTTGTCTCGGCAGAGATAAGAGGGCTAACTTGGATTGTGCTGGAGGGTGATTCGTTCTGGAAAGTCCACAGCCTGTTGGTGTTTGAGGTAATGTAAAATTCGATTCATTCGTTTCGCCTCGTTGGGAAAGAAATGGCGGTTGATATAAGAGCGAAAGGGAAAACGTGTTGGAGTGCTAAATTGTGTTTTAGTTAAACTCATTCTCTTGGGGGGGAATCAGATAAGGCCCTATCCACGTGAGTTATTAATCGTAATTCCATTCTAGTGGGGGGATGGTTGTTTAAATGGATTTTTCTCGCTGAGGCACGGGGAAGTTTTTCTAGGGCGTTGTGGGCTAAGGCGTTTGCCCTATTTTCGAGTAAATTCTATGTAAGAATTCGTTGGGGAGGGGAGAATAGAGGCTCATTAGGATAGGTCTTTATGTTTTCAGGCTATAGAGGGTTTGCTGTTTCACGGATGGTGTCTCCGTGGAGCGGATGGCGGCGGATGATGTCTGGATGGTCTACTACCCATCTGACTGATAGAGTTTCCTAGACTCTACCTGGACGCTGAGCAGTGTATCTGCGTCTGCCTGTGAACAGTTCTTCATTGCACAGAGCGTGCAATTTCCTCAACGACGGGGAAGCCCCAGTTTGCAAGTACTTAATCTTGCGTAGTGCGGATCACTACGAACTCCGTCTTTTCTTCTAACAGAGGTGGCAGGAGATAGCGGAGGGGCTCGGGGAAACCTGGGTATCGGGTATCACTAGAGGTGATTCCTTCTACGACCGCAAGGAGTAGAGAAGGGAGACTGGACGCAGTCTTTCCCATACACTGTGAGTGTATGTAGTCTAGCTCTGTAATTAAGGTGTGGGGTGCCTTGAGCGTAGACGTTTGGATTCTTAACGAATTCTAAGTGGGGTGGTCAGGACGCTAGTGTCCCTCCCCTGCAGAGTGCAGCGAGGGCGCAGCCTTTGGTTGCTAGGGGAATAGGCAACGAGTTCAGTGAGGGAGACCGACTGATTCAATTGACTTGGATGGAGTTGACCTCACTGAGACTGATTTGATCTGATCGTGGATAGCCCTACGTGTATTGAAATTAACTTTTCAATGACTGACTGTGTTAAGCTTTGAGCTTTGTCAGTAAACTTCTATCGGGTGAGGGACGGAATCCTACCCATAGTGAATAGCCCTACGTGTGTTGAAATGAACTTTTCAATGACTGACTGTGTTAAGCTTCGAGCTATGTCAGTAACCTCTATCGGGTGAGGGACGGAATCCTACCCGTGATGCCACTATGTTGGAGCGTCGGAGCGCTCTCTATCCAGACATTTATGAGAGAGCGGCTTTCTCTTTAGTCTTAGCTTTGAACTGTGCGTTAGGACTGTAGTTCCACTTTCAGGGGAGAAAGTGGGAATTCGGGGTAGGGTGGTGGTTTAATTAAAGTGAGGTGGTGTTGTGTGTGTGGTCTGAGAGCATTCCAGGAACCAGGTCTGGACTGCAAAGGGTAAGAGCATGCCCTGTCATTTTCCTTCACTCATTCTGTTGTTTATAGCTGTCGAGCGCTAGGGCGTGCGTGATTGGCTGAGGCGTGGAGCGCGCGTGAGTGGAGGGAGGGAAGATTGAAATGCAGGGTTTGTTGTGGTTATGCGTGACCTTAGCCAGAGTGAGGCCAGGGCAAGTTCACAGCTGAGTGAAAGGCTGGGCGGAAGTGAAAGGGGGCGTGGCTTCCCGGTCATTAATATTCTAGTAAAGTGTTGTAATTGCTTGGGTGTGCTTTAACTTCGCAGGAGAGAGGAGCGAATTATTTGTAATTGGATTTCTTTAGGAACTTGGTGTTTCTTAAATTATTCTTGGATTTACCTCAGTTACTGGTGTTAGACTGTGAAGGGTGGCGGATGCTCTGCTGCTTCCGAGGAGTTTGTGAGGTTAGCTTGACCCGTTTGGGGTCGCCTTATCTTTCGCCTGGGGGGTGGTGGGAGTGTCTTATGCTTGCAGCAGTATAAGCATTCATGTACTGGAGTGAGTTTTGACATGGTCCCGTGAGAGGGGAGTACCTCATCTATTTGTCCTGTGAGAGGGGACGGTTTCCCTGGACAGCCTAGTGAGGGTAGGTTGGTCCCTACAACACTAACTTAGAAGTATAGTGGGAGAGTTTATTTAGAAGGGTTTTGAGTAGTTCTAAATATTCTGTGTAACTTAACGTTTTAACATTGATTGTCTAGTGGGGGGGGACTTTAGCTATTTCTATTTGGCGTTGAAGTGAGCTGATACTTTTATGGGTAAGGGAGTGTCAGGTTTTATTCCCTGATTAGGGGAATGTTCTAGTTCTGAGAGGGGGAGTCAGAATGAATGGTTGGAAGTGAGTTGTGCTATTAGGACTTTTGGAATTATTTCCAGTTTCTGGTATTCTTTGGTGGAGCGGGGTGAGCGTGTTTTTGTAGCATCACAGTGTTGACCTGTCGCGTGCCCGGGAACGTGGACACGGTCACCTGTGACTGATTTTTGACTCACATGCGAAGCAAAAGTGAGTCTATGTACTGAGCCGTGTCGTCCGTCCGTCCGTCCGGGCGTCCGGGCGTCCGTCCGTCCGGGCGTCCGTAAAAAACTTAAACGTTGGATTTTTCTCGGAGACTATTAAGTCTATCAACACCAAATGTGGCATGATGGTGTATGATGACAAGGCCTCAAAAAACATACATAGTGACTTGACCTTGTTTCAAGGTCAAGGTCACAGGAGCCATAAATGTGGTCTCAAAAACAGTCATTTTTCACATTTTCCCAATTTTCTCCCACGTTATTGAGAATGGCGACCTTAGCTACAAGTGGTATATAGGTCAAAGCAAGCCCTATCGTTTGATACCAGTTTGGTTGACCTTGCTTCAAGGTCAAGGTCACAGGAGCTCTTCAAAGTTGGATTGTATACATATTTTGAAGTGACCTTGACCCTGAACTATGGAAGATAACTGTTTCAAACTTAATAATTATGTGGGGCACATGTTATACTTTCATCATGAGACACATTTGGTCACATATCATCAAGGTCAAGGTCACTTTGACCCTTATGAAATGTGACCAAAATGGGGTAGTGAACCACTAAAAGTGACTATATCTCATGGTAGAAAGTGCCAATAAGCACCATTGTGCTTCCTATGTCTTGAATTAACAGCTTTGTGTTGCATGACCTTGGATGACCTTGACCTTGGGTCAAGGTCACATGTATTTTGGTAGGAAAATGTGTAAAGCATTTCTTTGTGTATGATGTCATTGGTAGGTTTAGTTGTTTGACCTTGACCTTGAAGGTCACCTGAAGGTCAAGGTCATATAAAGGTCAAGGTCAAGCATGTGAGTCGTATGGGCTTTGCCCTTCTTGTTCTCATGTGTTTTGGGGATTTGTGAATCACCTCATTGAGGGTGTTTATTGTTGTTGTTTTGGGTTATTTTTTTGGACTTGACTTCCACAGCGGGAGTACCCCGCCACCTTGTTTCCGCTGTTTGATGCCCTGTGGATTTCTTTTATTGTTCGACCCTCATTGTTGATCGCTGCCTTGTGCAGTGGTGAGAGGGTGTTTGCATTTGATTAAACTTTAATTTATTTTATCCCTGAATCAGTGGTCAATCTTCTTTTGATTGTTTCCATCATTATTTGACTGTTTGTGGTGTCCCCCAAGGTGTGGCGGTTAAGTTTAGTTGTAAACTTTGTATATCAATTTGCTTCTCCCCTTTAGGACGACTACGTCGTTCCTCGAGGCCGAGAGTGTTGCATCGCAAAACAACATTTAGCAATAGATAATACGCGACACTAACCCAATAGACCTTATTCACGCGACCCGCCATTTTGGTTTTAAAACGAGGCCGCACACGCTAACGCGGCGACCGCGCTACCTTCACAGTATTGCTGGAGCGGCAATTTGACAAATGTTCCGGACTTTTCTCAAGGTGATGTGGAAAGATGGTCGAACGAAGGCAGAACAATAGCAAGAAGACAAAGTGACAAAGGCTATGAGAAGTGGATTGAAGGGTTTATCGACTACGATGCCATCAAAGGTTGGTACACAGTGACAAGTTCTTTCGCTTAGATTAGAACTGAGTGTTCGAGGTTTTTTTTTTTTCTTGGTGTCGCTTTCAAATCTGTTCACAGTACTAGGCTGGCTGGTTTACTTAGATGTGATTTTTTTATGCGTGCTAACTGATATTAGGTTTAGAGCTTGAATTTTCGATGATATTACACACGTTCTTTTTCGCTTACTACTCGAGTGTTCGAACCAATGAACCGTGATCACGCGCTGACCTCATGACAAGCTGGCCAATGAGAGGCAAGGAACGAAACGGCCGTCTCTTTCCGTGGTTTTCATTGGTTCGAACACTCAAGTAGTAAGCGAAAAAGAACGTGTGTAATATCATCGAAAATTCAAGCTCTAAACCTAATATCAGTTAGCACGCATAAAAAAATCACATCTCAGTAAACCAGCCAGCCTAGTACTGTGAACAGATTTGAAAGCGACACCAAGAAAAAAAAATCGAACACTCAGTTCTAATCTAAGCGAAAGAACTTGTCACTGTGTACCAACCTTTGATGGCATCGTAGTCGATAAACCCTTCAATCCACTTCTCATAGCCTTTGTCACTTTGTCTTCTTGCTATTGTTCTGCCTTCGTTCGACCATCTTTCCACATCACCTTGAGAAAAGTCCGGAACATTTGTCAAATTGCCGCTCCAGCAATACTGTGAAGGTAGCGCGGTCGCCGCGTTAGCGTGTGCGGCCTCGTTTTAAAACTAACATGGCCGCCGCGTGAATAAGGTCTATTGACACGATCTCCGCCATTTTGGGTCATACGGGCCCCCGCGGCTAGGCACCGCTAAGTACCTCCGAATTAGCTTCCTCGGCAAACCTCGTGCCTCCTTGTGAGCGAGACCATGTGGGAAACGCAATCGCCTCGCGTTTCTTGCAAGGTCCTTGCAGGATCCTAGCGTAAGTAACGCGCCTCAGATGTTGACCCAAAATGCTCCCAAACTGGGAAAAGTATATGATACAATAACGAGCGCGCAATGAGAATTCGAGTGTCTCGGGGATGGTTTAAGGCTATTTTAATGAATCTTTTCTTTGTAAAATATTTTCTGGAGAAATGTAATGTATGCTGCATCATCTCGCCTCTTGTGGAACACTCAGAGTGATGCATGATTTATCATATGTTGATCCTAAATGCAGAAACCAACGTTCAAGCTGTCCAGCAACACTGATCTGCGTGGAAACTCGCTGAAACTCCATAAAGACAGCTTTCGGCTGAAAATCAGGAAGAAATTATTCTCACAACGTATCATCAAAACCTGGAATAACCTTCCAGATGCAGTTGTCTCTGCTGCCTCAGTCCATGACTTGATAGTTGCACTCGTCGAACACTGGAAAGATCTCCCCACCCTCTACACACCAGAATGCCAAAATATGCAATAGATCTAGTAGCTAGTTAGCCCGCCACGCATTGCAGCAAAGTTAGTTTATCACATGGAACGTCGAACAGGCCTCACAAAAGGCCTCAAACTTCGTAAAAGTCAAGTCAAGTCAAGAATGGAAAATGCTACCTAAAAATATATGAGCAAAGATATTGAATCAGCGCGTCTCGTAGATGACTAAAAATAATGTGCTCGCCCTGTTTTTAAGCGACTTTCATTTACCGCCGGTGTTTGGGTTCTAAAAATAATGTTAATGAAATGTTTCTTTGGAAAATATTTTCTGGAGAAATATAATTGTTGCTACAGCAGCGGCATCATTTTCCCTTACGCGAGGCGATCAGAGTGACGTCCCTTACTATGTTTCTGTGAACAATCCAAACAATTGAGCGATGCTTTTTTCTTCATCATTTTTTTAAATATGGAAATTAGAGAGCGAGTTAGACAATTATTCGTGCAATACGCTGTGATAACATTAAATAGCTATAGTGCACTCGGGTTGAAGACCGAGCACCTCTGCTAGTGACGTAGTGTGGCATAAAAGATCACGGAGATGTAAACTTAAATATGAGTGAACTACCCGTTCAAGTCTAATAGTTTAAGATGCTCGATCAATTCAAAATAAATTCATTATTCCGTTCTATTTCAGATATCTAGCAAACGGTGCAAGGTTGTATTATTTCGCAGACAGGGAAGACCCACGGCTTGTCAATTTTGGTTTGGTCACCAGTATCTGCTCTTTACAAAAACAGTTTGTGTCTAAGAAATGTAAATTTAGAAGGCAGCAGTTACGAAAGAAACTACAGGGGTGATGCCGTTTCATCGCGATGTGCAACTTCCACAGGCTTGTCTCGGTTTGAACAGACCTCAAAATGACATTTTGCAAGGTCTTCTGTCACTGGCAAACTGTTTGTGCTTTTTTGTTGCATTTCTCCTCAATTACGCCATGGGGATCGGTCAGAATGAACTAAATTGAAATGAGACACGACTGACTTGAGCAAGGATGGATGGAAGAATGGATGGATGGATGGATGGATGGATGGATGGATGGATGGATGGATGGATGGATGGATGGATGGATGGATGAATGGATGGATGGATGGTTGGATGGATGGATGGATGGATGGATGGATAGTGTTTTACGGCCTATCAGCCTTTGTAGGCTATGTAAGACCATTAAGCACGAAAATCACTAGAACAGTTTAGAGTGAACGTAATCTAGTCACGGTGTCCCTAGTTATTCGCCTCTTCCGAATCGACTTGAGCAAGGCATCAGGTATGACAGAACGGAGGTCAACTTGCCATTAAATATCGCAAAAGCAACTCATTTTGCGCAGTCATGCAGTATATGCCAGAACTTTATGAAACGATTATGGCCATTCTTTCAAAAGATTAGAGAAAAAAGTAGCACTAAATCTGAACTACTACCATAGCGTTTGAAGCTTATGCCCTCAGACTATGAAAGACAATATATCTGACAAACAGCAGTTTATTTCAGCATGTTTATAAACAAGTATTTGTTCTTGCAGTAGACGTATGCTAAGGCAACAAACTGCAGTTTTATTTCCAGTCACCCGACCGACCCTACATTTTGCCGCCGACCCTACACGTTTTGGTTTTGCTGCTGGGGAAAACCCCCATAAACACAAATAGTGCACTCCTAAAATGTGTAAATCCTTCACTAGAATCGATGATAACTTCAATGAAGTTTTACGTGTACGAAACATCGTTTTCCTAGTGTACGAAACATCGGGGTATTTTTGTATACAAAACGTTTTTACATGTCTACGAAACGGCAACTTTTCTACGAACTGAAACAAAAAGTTCCTACCTACCTACCACACACACACCCCTTCCCCTCTTTTTTTCTGCCGTGTTACCGAAATGTGTTTTTTTCTTGATTAAAATGTTTTCCCATTGGAACGCTACATTACATGTACACTAGAATTTGCATTTGCCAAACTGACGCTTTTAAGATTCACAAATGTTAATATAAAACAATCGTATTTCATCCTCCTTACAGTTTAATTAAATCGTTGGGAAAAGACGACCTGTATGTTTTTTACCACGAAAAGAAAAATCGCGATTGTTTGTTTTGTTGTTTATTAATCATATCCGCATAGAAAAGCATTTGACTATTGAAGGCGAAATAAATCATATTGTCAAAGTTTCTCTCTGGCAAATTGGACAAATTAGAACTGCTAGAAGATCCACCCTGAAAAGACAATTGCGATGCCCGTCATCTCCCTCTTCCTCTCCCAAATGGACCATTGCACCAGCCTTTTTGTTGGAGCTACAAACCATCTCATGCACACACTACAACTGATTCAAAACGTGAGCTCTAGAGTTGTTATACCCCCACAGGAAGATCCTTGGCTGCCTGTTACTCTCAGGTTAGACGTGACTCTCTGCCTAGTGCATAAATATCTGACTTTTTTTAAATCTTTAAAGTTTCAATATGTTTATTAATGAAGAAGTGGATACATATATGAAAATACACACACACAAACACACACAAATATTAACTAATTTACCTAATATCTCCTTCTCTACGAAATCGAAAATGAAGGAGTAACTCCACTGTTTAAACTACTGGGTGAAAGGGAGTGAGGGAATGGGGGTGGGGGGGGGGGTGAAGGGAGGGCAGGAGGGTTATGATTATACACAGATGCATATCAGGGCAATACACTGAATTAATGTGTCGAGATATTGGTAGGCATTTAACTGTTTATGAAAATTTTCCATTTAGTTACAAAGTTGTCAAAGGTCTGGTTTATTCTGGCACTGTATTTTTCAAGTTGAATTATTTGTGTGATGTATCTTTTTAGGTCTTGTATGTTTGGATTTCTCTCTCTTTGTTTACTGGAGTAGATGTGTTTTCTTGTCAGCGTTAGAATGTGATTTAGTGCTCTATTTCCCTCTAAGACCCTAAACAACTTTTCAGAAGTTGTGAAATTGAAAGTACAATTCAGTTTTTGAGATAAATACAGCTCTATGTCAATCCAAAGAATTCTTGTAAATGGACATTGTATGAAGATATGCTCCAACGTTTCTTGACCATTTTTACAAATACTGCATCTATCATCGTTTTCACTTTTATAGCTTTCAGATACAAATTGGTCGGTAAAAGTCTGTGCATAAGTTTGAATTGGAATGCCCTTGTTGTACTGTCTGGATTAGCCCATCTGTTTAATAAGTAAAACTTCTTCCAAGGAAGATTGTTGTTTGATAAATTCCGAGACCATTTCTGTTGTCCTGCAGGTATTGAAATATTTGGTAAGAATATTGTAAAAGAATGTTATACCTCTTTTGCCCTATTTTCAAATATTTCCCTGATGGGGGAACATGAATTTTCAGAAGTATCTTGATGTCCATTACAGACAATAATTTGTCGCCGTTTCCGTGGAATGTTATTTACTATTCTATTATATAATAGAAAATTGCTATTGGTCTGAAACTGTGATACAATTTCTGAGAATGATTTTGGGTGGCCATTTGCGTTGATAATGTCTCTAACGGATCGTATACCAGCGTTATACCACGCTAGATTGAATAAGTATTTTTCTTTCATGAATGAATTATTCCATAAGGGTTGAGTAAGAATTTGTTCTATCGAGTCAGGTTCTTCTATTTTCGTCAACAGTTCATTCCAGTGCTTTATAACCTCTTTCCAGAATGGATTGAATTTTGAAATTAGACTAGGATCAATAATTCCTCCCGTCTTCAGTAAATTGGAAACATATCTTATTTATTTCATTAATTATATCATCAGGGGGTCGAGGGATGTTCATAAGGAAATAGGTTAGTTTAGACAGTGCAAGCGTTTTTATCACTTAAATTTTTTCGATTAGTGTAAGGTTTCTTCTTTTCCAATGATTTGAATAAATTCTTTTTTCTACCTACTATTCCTTGATAGTTAAGTTTAGGGATTTCAAATAAATTGATAAATATCTGTCTTGATGTGCTTCGCTGTACCTGGGGGAGTTGCTAACTATATATACTCCACCAAGAAGCACCCCACCACCACCCACCCTCCACGAATCTGAAAAAGTTGACCAACGCTCCTTTTCATTTGCCGGAGAAGTTATGTGGAAAGACATTCCTAAATCCATGATATTATGTGACTCCTTTGCTTCGTATCTCTCAAAAAGCAGCTGAAAACACTACTTTTCTCCAGAAGTGATGCGCATTGAGCACCCCAGCGGCGTATAGACCAGCGCTATAAAAATGCACACACAAACATGCGTACATTACGACATACCGTCCAGTGTCGATCGCGTAAAATGTACTTAGCCTTGCTTAGAGAGAAATAATTTATCCTCTGTGTCATCGTAACTCACATATTAATAATAAATTAGATTTCACTCACAAACACACACACACACACACACACACACACACACACACACACACACACTGAGAGAGAGAGAGAGAGAGAGAGAGAGAGAGAGAGAGGAGAGAGAGAGAGAGAGAGAGAGAGAGAGACAGAGAGAGAGAGAGCGAGAGAGAGAGAGAGAGAGAGAGAGAGAGAGAGAGAGAGAGAGAGAGAGAGAGAGAGAGAGAGAGAGAGAGAGAGAGAGAGAGAGAGAGAGAGCAAAGTCTGTTCGCTAAACGAGACACAAATGGAACACCTAAAATATCAACAACATATGTCAACAAAAACAAAAGACTGATAAAACTGGAGTGCCAGTCATCCAGGCATGGAAAAGTCACGTGACTCACCTGAAATTGAAGCTTGGAGGAATCTTCTTGCAAAGAAAATTTCCTGGCGAGGACGGCTGTGTCGAAGCGTTAGTTTCAGTCTGTCACAGCCCGAGGAAATGAGTGCTACCTACGAAACGCTTCGTTCAAAACTCGTAAGTCGAGAACAGCATGACAACTGGAAATGAACAGTCAGCGAAGTGCTCGCTTGACCTCCGAGGTGCATAGTGTTTTCATTGTATGAGGAGATAACAGCGTTGACGTCTTATACAAGGATATCTTTACACCGGGGCTTTTCATCTCTCATTTTGAACAGTTCGACGGTGGACGTCATTTTGTTGGTCACGTTCCAGTCATAATCTGGGTTTCCCAAGTCGCACTGAATTCCCACGCAGCTTTCCAAGCACAGAAATCAGCATTGTAAACATGAGAGTGACATCATATGCATTCTGAGATCCACAACTCGACAAGCAGTTCCATTTAATCACGTGATGCAATGAATTCCTTGCAAACAACAAGCAGTTACAGCATCTTCCCCAAAGATACTGTTACTGCCTGCTCGCAGCATCGCCAAATGTTCAGTCAAAAACTGTTTGCGGCCCGTACTCGTCAAACGCGCCTGGCAGTCTTCGTCTCTCTATTGAGTGCATGTTTTACAGCTGTCCTCGTGCTTCTCAGTTCAGAGATATTGCAGGATGGGGTTTGCAAACTCGCTAACACACCAGAGCTGGTACCAAATAGGGTTTCGACGAGAAAAACAGACTTTGGAAAGGCGTAACAAGTTAGGGCGAGTTACTAGTACGTGCAAACATGCAAGGGTGCATGTTACAAATATCACACTGCAGTTCCAACAAGACCGAACAAAACAGCTGCACGACAAAACCTGTCACGAACAGAACACTGGCACGATCTATTGTCTTGAGCTCAGAACTCCCTTCACAGGAAACACTGGCACGATCTATTGTCTTGAGCTCAGAACTCCCTTCACAGGAAACACTGGCACGATCTATTGTCTTGAGCTCAGAACTCCCTTCACAGGAAACACTGGCACGATCTATTGTCTTGAGCTCAGATCTCCCTTCACAGGAAACACTGGCACGATCTATTGTCTTGAGCTCAGATCTCCCTTCACAGGAAACACTGGCACGATCTATTGTCTTGAGCTCAGATCTCCCTTCACAGGAAACACTGGCACGATCTATTGTCTTGAGCTCAGATCTCCCTTCACAGCGAACACTGAACTCTCCTTGTTTTTTATATCGAGTGACTGGCTGCATACCAGTTCCTCACACGGAGGAAGTCTTCTTACGTGGCACTCTTCCACCAATGCACAAGGTGAGGGAGCACAAGCACAGACACGCACACGTCACATAAATAGACGTCGCTGCAGGAGGCTGCGTTGTCGATGTGTTGGATTCATGTTCATGCATTTACACGTACTGGTAGCAACACTCGCAATGTCTTCGCGCAAGCAACTGAACATTTTGACTCGGCTTGTCGAGAGCTCGCCGAGTCTTCCACTGTGGTCTCAATACTGTTCCTGTAATCCTCAGCACTGCCTCTTTCTGGAAGCACACCTGACTGTTTGCTCGGTGTGATCGACCCTCTCAGCCGCGTCACAAAAATGCAGCCCAACACACAGCTGATAACCCGCCGGGCAAGGCCGGATAACTTGAATGTACGAACACTCGCTCCGCTCAAGTTTCAAATGCCTCACACCGAGCGGCCTGCACCACCTTTAACCTTATCTTTCAATGTTTACTTGCGAATGTCCATTCAGATCCTCGAGACTTGACACAGGAGAGAGAAGGTGGACAGATCACTCCATGTGAATCTTGCGGCGGTGCAGGACTGAATGTTGTTGAATTGTTTATAAGCGTCGCCATTTTTCGATCCCGTCGCTGTCTCACGGCTGATCGTCTCTCGCCTAAATTAGAAAGGTGGCGACTTCGTCGCACCGCGTGAATCAGCCGTACCGTTCCCAATTCGAGGCTGTCATGTTGCAGTGATACTGCCGAGACCGATCTGAGAGCGAGAGGGCGTGTAGCAGCCAAAAGTTACTCCCGGCCAAAAGTTACTCCGGAAGTCATCGCAGAGTTATCTGCTCGGGACGTGCTGAGAATTCCACTCTAAAAAGAGACGGCACCCGCCACTCCGCCTGACTGACTTTGCACGCCCGGTGAGTTATGCTAAGATCCGGCCGCGTAAATATATCTGCGTTTTGTGACAAACGTCTTTCTCGGCGGTACTGTACTCCATGCACCTTAACGGTGCGCGTGATTCGGGTGTAATCTTAAGCTAAACGACGTTTATTGGCGCTGCTGAAATGGTCGAAGTCGGAAACATTCGGAACGTCGTTTAGCTTAAGATTACACCCGAATCACGCGCACCGTTAAGGTGCATGGAGTACAGTACCGCCGAGCAAGACGTTTGTCACAAAACGCAGATATATTAACGCGGCCGGATCTTAGCATAACTCCCCGGGCGCGTTTTATAAAACCAGACTACAAATAGACTACAGGGAGGTGACTCCCATATCATTTCCGGCAGCGGAGACGGCTTTGCACGGGGAAAAACTTTTTTGAACTCTATATTATGTGTTAAACTACACAAATGCACCAAAAACACAAAAACTCGTAAAGAAACTAATGCGTCGTTTGTCGGGATATATTCCATGCAAAGAACAGGTGCAGGAGCGGTAAATCGCATAAAGAAAAAGCCGAGCAGATAACTCTGCGATGACTTCCGGAGTAACTTTTGGCCGGGAGTAACTTTTGGCTGCTACAGGGCGTACTCGCTGAGAATACGGCAAATGTTATGGCGGACGTGACAGGGACACCTCTATCCGTCGTTTTCACGTGACGTCAGCGAAACGTGTGCTCCGCATCGTCCGCCATGTTTCTACCCTAGCCGGTTGTTGTCAAGCAGCGACGAGCATAGTCAGAGAGAGAAAAAGACCATGGTGATCTGTGCCATCAGTGGGTGTAGTAACCGGCCTGGGGGTGAAAAAAATGTGCCTATCGATCAGAGGATTACTTTTCACAAGACCCCAACCATTATAAAACACCTGGATGAGGAAACGAGACAGCTGAGTGCCGAACGGAGGAGACTGTCACTGTGGAAAGCTGCCATGCATGTACAGAGAAGACATTGTTACAGCAGAGCAATGGGATAAGGCTATCGTTTGTTCGAGGCACTTTGTGGATGGTAAGTGCTTTTTCAGTTTTAAATGCCACTGGCTAAATTATGTTAAGTTTATGTTTGATTTGTATGCATGATTCAGAAGCTAACCGAAGCAAGCAGTGCAAATTGTAGACAGTGCGAGTCAGAGTTGGGTTAAATTTCCATCAGTTCAGTATGACTGTGACACAAGTCGTCCAAACGTAATAATTGCAGTTAGGCCTTAAAGTATGTAGTCTTAATTGTGTGCAATGGGACAAGGCTATCGTTTGTTCGAGGCACTTTGTGGATGGTAAGTGCTTTTTTCAGTTTTAAATGCCACTGGCTAAATTATGTTAAGTTTATGTTTGATTTGTATGTATGATTCAGAAGCTAACCGAAGCAAGCAGTGCAAATTGTAGACAGTGCGAGTTAGAGTCCCAAGGGTTAAATTTCCATCAGTTCAGTATGACTGTGACACAAGTCGTCCAAACGTAATAATTGCAGTTATTATTTAAAGTATGTGTGCATACATGTCTTAAAGGTCACTAACTTTGTGAATGAATCTTAATCGATACATGTATTGTGTGTTCAACAGGCACAAAGGCCTACCTCCACATGCGGAACAATCCTTCATGGCTGCCTACCCTTCATTTGGGACACAAGATATCAAACCACACTCCGGACAAGGCCAAAGATAGGTAAGTGATCATGTTTAGGATCACATAAATTTATATGTTTAAGGCTTATCCAGCTGTATCAGTGTCTAAAAACTCAGTGTTCTACCAAGTGGCGCGATTCATTTCCCTCCACAAACACAATCCAGTCCCCACCCCCTCACATATTAGTATTCATTTAATTTTTACTTCTGGCGCTGTGAGGGACAGGTCAGGACAGGGATTACCATGCTTCTGTTCTGAGTAAGTTCCTGAATGCACTGTTTACTTTATTTGTCTTTCAGGTTTGAACGACTCCGTTCAAGGAGCAAGAGACCTGCATCAACAAGTGGTGAAGGGCCTACGAACAAGAAAAAGAAATCAAGTACATGTACAGGAGATGCAGAGGAAGCTGATGTTGGAACTGCTCTTGACATCACTGACAGTGATGGAGAAAATGGAGAGAATGTGGATAGTACTGAGCAAGAAAATGATGGTGGTGATGCACTTTTGGGTAGTGTGACTGATGACATTGATGCAAATGACCAGTTTGATGATGTCAGAAGAGAAGTTGCAGCCCAGACTGATTTGACCTCACAGGCCATAGACCAGGTGTTGGCTGATAATGCAGCAAGGGTTGTTGAGTCAGCAAAATTGTCTGAGACCAAGAACATCTCTATTTATGATAGGGAGTACTATACTGCAGACAAAGAAAAAATCAAATTTTACACTGGATTGCCAAGTCTAGCAATGTTTGATCTTGTTCTTGATTTAGTTTCACCCCACATGTCTAACCAAACTGTGTCACTCAGAAAGGAACAAGAACTGCTTCTCTGTCTCATCAAGATAAGACTGAACTATCACTTTCAGGATTTTGCATATCAGCTCAAGTTGTCTGTTGCTACTGTAACGAGGAGTTTCCACAGAACACTTGAAGTCTTGTCATCAAGATTGCAGATCCTGATCAGGTGGCCAGCTAGAGAAGAACTTCAGATTTCCATGCCCATGTGTTTTCGAGAGAAGTTTGGAAAAAAGGTAGCTGTCATTGTTGATTGTTTTGAACTTGCAGCTGAGAAACCATCTGGACAAGCAAATGCAATCCAAGTCTTTTCGAACTACAAACACTATCAAACAACCAAGTATCTCATTTGGTATTTCACCTCAGGGATCAGTTTCTTTCCTTTCGGATGCTTATGGGGGGAGGGCTTCTGACAAATGCATGATTGAGGAAAGTGGGATACTCAGTTGCTTGATGCCTGGGGATGTGATCATGGCTGACAGAGGGTTCAACAAAGAAGACCAGGTTCAGTTCTATCAAGCAAAGCTCTTGATTCCAAATTTCACTCATGGAAAGAAACAGCTGCATCCTCTTGAAGTTGAAAACACTAGGAGCATCGCTAATGTCAGAATTCATGTTGAAAGAGTCATTGGCCTTGTACGAAGGAAGTTTGGCATCCTTCAGAAAGAAGTGCCCCTGCAGTTTATGAGAAGCAAAAATGGTGAGCACTCCCCAACAATAGACAATATAGTTCAAGTGTGCTGTTGTATTGTGAATTTGCATCAGTCCATTGTGCCCTTTGATTGAATCTTTTTTTCTGTTATGATGATGACTGGGTGAGCTGTGCGCAATGTGTTTACATCAGAACAGGCTAGATTTGAATTCTGTGCAACCTGTTACTGTGTACAGTATGATGAAACCCATGAGAATAAAATAAGATGTATGAATTTTGAATTGGTGTGTCTGTGACACTGTCATGTTTGTTCAAAAGTGAATGATCAGACTATTATTTAGTCTGTGTGCAAATGGGACAAACACTATTGACTGAAAGTCCAAGAACTTCAAACAAAAATCATTTTATTTCTCATCAGAAATATTTTATGTTACATTTACATCATCATTCTTAACTACAAATCTACAACATTCCCTACACACTCCATAACATGACAGACATCAAAGTTTCTAGAGACAGGTTACACCCTCCTGCAGCGCACCATTTCCCTACTGCAGTGCATCATTTTCCTACTGCAGTGCATCATTTCCCTACTGCAGTGCACCATTTCCCTACTGCAGTGCATCCTTTTCCTACTGCAGTGTACCATGAATGCATCATGAATTTCTGTAAAAATTAAACCTTGGGATGTACTGGACATTAATTCATCCCCTACAGTTTATGAGAAGGAAAAATGGTGAGCACTCCCCAACAATAGACAAAATAGTTCAAGTGAGCTGTTGTATTGTGAATTTGCATCAATCCATTGTGCCCTTTGATTGAATCTTTTTTCTGTTATGATGATGACTGGGTGAGCTGTGCACAATGTGTTTACATCAGATCAGGCTAGATTTGAATTCTGTGCAACCTGTTACTGTGTACAGTATGATGAAACCCATGTACTTGGTGAACATTGTTTGTAATAATTATTCTGCATTTTGATTGTTTGTTGAGTGTTAGCCAGTGAGAATAAAATAAGATGTATGAATTTTGAATTGGTGTGTCTGTGACATTGTCATGCAGTGCACCATTTTCCTACTGCAGTGCACCATGAATGTATCATGAATTTCTGTAAACATTAAACCTTGGGATGTACTGGACATTAATTCTGAAGTTAAATGCCAAGATCACTGTATTATTATTATTATTATTATTATTATTATTATTATTATTAAGGACATTTCGTATGCCTAATCTAAAAAATGCCCTAGGCATTTACATATACAAAATACAAGCAAACAGGAAACAGCACCAACCGCAAACACATCCACACATCCAACACACCAAAATTACAGCAGAGCACTTTAACTTGTCTCCATTTAGTACAAGCTAAAAGATATGTCAGAGACAATAATATGGTAAATGAACTTCCACAAGCAAATAAGTTGAAAAACATTACAATCAGGCCCTGACTGTCCACACCCACAGGGCAAATTAATGACAGTGGAAACAGAACTATACCACATAAAATTTCAAAGATTAGTGAAAACATTTTACAACCAGTACCACACCTTCCACATAAACTTTCCACGGAGCAAATAATACATTTTAGAATCAGTATCACACCCTACCACTGAGCAAATGAATTAGTCAAACACATTTATAATCAGTATCACACACTCCGCAAAGCAGATGAGACAGTGAAAACACATTAGCAC
>JAWQFJ010023989.1:0-16109 GCA_034096865.1 Theodoxus fluviatilis | reverse complement strand
TAAATGATTCACACAACTTTTGGTATCTTGTTAAAAAGGCAACTTGTAAGACAACCCCCCCTGTGGATATTGATATAAAGATTTGGAAAACCACATCGAGAAAGTTTTCCAGATAAACCTAGACCAAAACTTGGTGAAGACTGCTGAAAGCGATAATTGTCATGAGGCCGTCTCCAATGATATGCTAGATAAACCCTTAATGGCAGGCGAAGTCATAAATGCAATAGATCGAATACGATAAGGAAATCTCCAGGTCTGGACAAAACACCAGGAGAATGTTTTGCAATCATTGGTAACCAAATAGGTCCATACCTGACAGAACTCTTCAATGCCCTTTTCAAATCGCAAGACTCTCCCCGCGACCCGTCCCTTTCTATCATCGTCCCACTGCACTAAAAAATTCAAAGCTTGACCCCAACACAAGGGATATCCTTGCTGAGTACTCTGAGCAAATCTTCTCCACTATACTTACCAGGCGCTTGCAGAATTGGGCAGAGGCAAACAACAGAATTTGTCTTGAACAGGCAGGATTCAGAACGAACCACTCTACTATCGATCACATATATACGTTCAATGTAATGATACTTAGACGTGTATAAGGAAATTGTCGAAGAAAGCTTTACATAGCTTTCGTGGACTTTGAGAAGGTTTTCGATTCGGTAGACAGACAGCAGCTATGGAAAGCCCTGAAAGATGTAGGGCTCTCAACAAAATTTATTCGAATGATTAAGGCTATGTATGCACAGAGGGAATCCTGTGTCAGTTTTAACAACGTCATATCCGAATTCTTCGGATGCCCCGTTGTCGTAAAGCAGTACCCAATAATAGTCTCCCTATTTATGAACAAAGTAGCCGACTACATCCGAACGATGGCAAAGACGGTATCCAACTTTTGCCTACCAGAGTAGAGCTTTTTCTTCTCTTGTTCGCAGATGATGTTATCCTCCTCTCCACAAGCCCAACTGGTATACAAAAACAGCTTGACAACCTTGGTTTCATAGCCAAGTCACTAAATTTAAAGGTTAATACTGAGAAAACAAAAATTATGGTATTCAGGAAGGGGGGATACCTAGCAGAAAACGAGAAGTGGTTTCTTGACAAGAAACATTTGGAGGTTGTGAATAAGTATAAATATCTAGGTGTCGCATTCTCCACCAGATTATTGATGAGAGTCTGAGTAGATGACGTGGCCACAAAGGGTGAACAAAAAGTCGTCCAGATCCTAAAGACAATGTGGAGCTTGCGCTCTATCGATACGAATGTATATTTCAAACTGATTGATTTACAAGTTCAGCCCACTCTGCTCTATGAGGCAGAAATATGGGGATTGGGAAATGTCGATGGGATTGAAAAAGTTCATACATTTGCATGTAAAAAGATCCTTGGACTGGACCTCCGAACTCCTAATCAATTGGTTTGCAAAGACCTTGGCAGGTACCCCATGTCTGTCACGAGCATTGTGAGAGTAGTCAAGTACTAGCTTATATTGTCTAAAATGAACATAACCAGGCTCCCAAAACAAGCATTTGTAATGCTTAACAACTCCAACGTTGCACAAACAATGAATTGGGCACGACTCGTTGAGAACTGTCTGTCTAGACTCGGTTTTGGTTATGTATGGCTGAACGGTGGACCTGGTAACGAAACACGTTTTTTAAAACAATTCAAGCAGAGGCTGATAGATTGCCATCACCAATCATGGCATGAAAAATGTACAGACAGCGTAAGATTTCACTGCTATTTGTCATTCAAAAACCAATTTGGACTAGAGAAATACTTGTCCAGCTTGACCATTAGAATATTTCGCGATGCATTTGTACGATTGTGTTTCGGTATCAACGATCTCAAGGTGAACAGATGGAACACCAACTTTCACAATCTCGAAGTACGATCCACCCACTGCATGTGCATCGAGGACAAAAAGCACTTTTTGTTGAGTTGCCCCTTGTATGAAGATATAAGAAAAACTATCTACATAGACACATTAATAAAAGTAACCAAACAACATATGTCCATTTACTGCAATGTGTCAATCAAAAAAGGACGAGGGACGTAGCTATGTTTATTTACTACTCTCTCAAACATAGAGAAAGGTTGATGTTAGACATGGGTTCATCAACCGTGGTATTCGACTAATTGTCCATACCGCAAAACCGTTTAGTGTAACCTTATATTTCTGTGACGGGCGGCCGGCCTGAACAATAAAGTGTCAAAGTCTCTCTCTCTCTCTCTCTCTCTCTCTCTCTCTCGTTCTCTCTCTCTCTCTCTCTCTGTCTCTCTCTCTCTGTGTCTCTCTCTCTCTCTCTCTCTCTCTCTCCCCTTTCTATATGATGATTTCAATGCAAGAACGGGAAATCTGAATACTAGTGACAAGTGTCACCTACAAGATGTTAATTCAGATTAGTGTTTTATCGTCCGTCTCAGGATTGTGACATTAATTCTTTTGGACATAGATCAGTATTTGAAACTAGACTTCATTGTGTATGGAACATTTTAAATTTGAAGATATCAGAACCATATCTGAATGTTATCGATAAAGAAATATTACCTGAAACGCTGACTTGTTTCAAGTTCGGAATTAATGACATGAAAAGCTCATAAAGTACGTTACTCCCTGACAAAAAGAGATGAGTTGAGCCCCACGTGTATCGAAGAAGACGAAGATGATATGCACTTTCTGTTACACTCTCCGGTGTACACTGACTTATGTACAATAATTATTCCGTATTTTACGCGAAACATATGTACATTCACTTTCTTTGCACATTCACCATGCACTTAGATGTAGAAATATTGCCTGTGAAATATATGTAATTTCCATTCTATACCCTACTTAATGGGCCGGTGGCCTAACAAAATTAAAGTTTCGTTTGCTTTTGTTCGTTTATCGTTCTCGTCTTCTATCCATTACATCAAATAAAACATGCTGTGAAAAAGACAAACAGAAACGTTTTGCGACACAAATATCGACACGAATGAAGTAGATGATACCTCAGGCACTGAAAATAAGCTATCATGTGTATCGAGAAAAATAACTTAGAGGCTAAGCATTTTAACTTTTCTCACCTGTGATCAGAGGAAGAGTCGGAGGACTGTGCAGTTACAGTGATTTGCTTCAGAGACGATGTAAATCTGGCCGTTCAAAGCTCGTGGTGATGGCACAAAACCCGCCTGCCTGCGCAGTGTGATCGATTTTTCACACTGGTTTGAGAGACCAACTCCAACATTTCATAATGGAAAACTGTGCCTTGACTACTGCAATGGTGAGAGACTGGCATCAGCTTTCCTTATTATAACACTGTGTATTGTCATCTACAGTGGTGAGGGACTGACTATAGCCTTCGACAGTAGAACACTGTGCATTGTCTTCTACAATGGTGAGAGACTGACTTTAATCTTCCACAGCAGAACATTGTTTATTGCCTTCTACGGTGGTGACAGACTGACTTTAATTTTCCACAGTAGAACACTGTGCATTGTCTTATACAATGGTGAGAGACTGACTTTAGCCTTCCACAGTAGAACACTGTGTATTGTCTTATACAATGGTTGGGAGACTGAATTTAGCCTTCCACAGTAGAACACTGTGCATTGTCTTATTAAATGGTGAGAGACTGAATTTAGCCTTCCACAGTAGAACACTGTGAATTGTCTTATTAAATGGTGAGAGATTGACTTTAGCCTTCCACAGTATAACACTGTGCATTGTCTTATACAATGGTAAGACACTCCAGTATTTCACAGTAGAACATTGTGCATTGCCCTCGACAATGGTGAGAGACTCCAGTATTTCACAATTAAACATTGTGCATTGCCCTCGACAATGGTGAGAGGCCTCAGTATTTCACAGTAGAACACAGTGCACTGCCATCTGCAATGGTGAGAGACTCCAGTATTTCAGAGTAGGATACTGTGCATTGCCCTCTACAATGGTGAGAGACTGACCCCAGCCTTCCATGGTAGAATAATGTGCACCGTCGTCTACAACTGCTTTTGCATCTGTCAGTTTGGGGTGAGACAAATGAGTCAACTCTTATTTGAATGAGATGATCATGATATTTGTAAATTGACAAATATTCTTGGAATGATAGTCCGTCATCCATACGAGGTTCTTGAGTTTGTTTTTAACCCAAAAGAGCCTGGATCGATTCACGTTTAGCTGTCCGGGGCTGGCACCAGCATATCCTAATGTACCCTTTAAAGAGCACGACTGCACTGAAGCAAGTTAATTGGAATTAGCAACAAACTACTTCAGCCCTTTTGGACGTGTTCGTTTTCAAAGCAGTCTATAAACGTGATGTCTGCAGACGGTCAATAGAATGAAAATGCTCTCTGTTAATCCTGACACGACGTCCTCTGTGTGGAAAATCCAGCTTGCAAAAGCAGCAGCTAGTGCTCAATGCAAGCAATGACAGTTTTATCTTAAGCCAAACATTAGTGCAGAGAGAAAGACACGTAGAAGAAACCAGCATGCAGTTAAGTTGGACGCTACGTTGCGAGAAACGTAACACGCGCAGCCTTTGTGCAGAAACTGGACATTCTTGTTCATGCGTGTGTATAGCCCCCTGTGGGTTGGGGTTCAGAATAGACTCCGCTGTGGGTTGGGGGTCAGAATAGACCCCCCTGTGGGTTGGGGTTCAGAATAGACCCCCCTGTAGGGTGCGGGTCAGAACAGACTCACTGCTTCTCCCTGAGCGATTCGTTAGAGGCGAATAACTAGGGACATCGTGACTTTTTGGTCGAAATATTAATGTGAATGGTTTTTACGGAATGCTTAAACGACCATTGTTATAAAAGGGAATTGTTCTTATAAAATCGTTACAAAGAAAAAACGGGGATTGCCAAAAATCAATATTCCTGCAAAAGTTTAGGATTTTCAACACGAATGCTCGCAGTAATAGAGAGCAGTCTGAAAGCGCAAAAATCCACCAAGGACGCCACAACTACTCTTCCACAGCCTGTATGCGTATTTCAGGCAGGATGTTCTGCTCGCCAGGCCTGACGCAGTGAAGTTCAGCTCACTCTAGCGTCTGCTGGAGGCCTCCGAGTGCAGGCGTCATCAAAAGTGTGACGTCATCAAGTTTATGTGCGATGAAAAGTATCTTTATAGTTGTAATTCCAAAACTAAGTAACGCTGAAATGGTCGAAGTCGGAAACATTCGCGGACACTGTACCTGAGGTACTATGTTCGCCCGGACAGAGTACCCCAGTTTGAAATCTCGTCCTTACAGTCACGTGACATACCGATGATAGCGCTCAGCTCAGACCGCACCCGCCACTCCGCCTGACTGACTTCGCATGCCCGGGGAGTTATGCTAAGATCCGGCCGCGTTAAAGTATCTGCGTTTTGTGACAAACGTCTTGCTCGGCGGTACTGTACTCCATGCACCTTAACGGTCCGCGTGATTCGGGTGTAATCTTAAGCTAAACGACGTTCCGAATGTTTCCGACTTCGACCATTTCAGCAGCGCCAATAAACGGACAGTGTAGCTTAAGATTACACCCGAATCACGCTTGCGGTTAAGGTGCATGGAGTACAGTACCGCAGAGCAAGACGTTTGTCACAAAACGCAGATACATTAACGCGGCCGGATCGCGTGCGAAGTCAGTCAGGCGGAGTGGCGGTTGCGATCTCGTTCTCGTTCAAATGCCGAGATTTCAAACTGGGGTACTCTGTCCTATCGTTCAGCGTACCAAGGTACTCTGCACGATCGGACAGAGTACCTCGGGTACAGTATCCGTGAATGTTTCCTACTTCGACCATTTCAGCCTAAGTAACAGATAACCTCTACATTTTACTGGATTGTTCCGTGGGTCAGAAAAACTACGAGTGTCTTCTCTCAGCAAGGAGTGTCTTCTCTCAGCAAGGAGTGTCTTCTCTCAGCAAGGAGTGTCTTCTCTCAGCAAGGAGTGTCTTCTCTCAGCAAGGAGTGTCTTCTCTCAGCAAGGAGTGTCTTCTCTCAGCAAGGAGTGTCTTCTCTCGGCAAGGAACGTCTTCTCTCAGCAAGGAGTGTCTTCTCTCAGCAAGGAGTGTCCTCTCAGCAAGGAGTGTCTTCTCTCAGCAAGGAGTGTCTTCTCTCGGCAAGGAACGTCTTCTCTCAGCAAGGAGTGTCTTCTCTCAGCAATGTGTGTCTTCTCTCAGCAAGGAGTGTCTTCTCTCGGCAAGGAACGTCTTCTCTCAGCAAAGAGTGTCTTTTCTCAGCAAGGAGTGTCTTCTCTCAGCAAGGAGTGTCTTCTCTCAGCAAGGAGTGTCCTCTCAGCAAGGAGTGTCTTCTCTCAGCAAGGAGTGTCTTCTCTCAGCAAGGAGTGTCTTCTCTCAGCAAGGAGTGTCTTCTCTCGGCAAGGAGTGTCTTCTCTCAGCAAGGAGTGTCTTCTCTCAGCAAGGAGTGTCTTCTCTCAGCAAGGAGTGTCTTGTCTCAGCAAGACTACGAGTGTCTTCTCTCAGCAAGGAGTGTCTTCTCTCAGCAAGGAGTGTCTTCTCTCAGCAAGGAGTGTCTTCTCTCAGCAAGGAGTGTCTTCTCTCAGCAAGGAGTGTCTTCTCTCAGCAAGGGGTTCTTCTCTCAGCAAGGAGTGTCTTCTCTCAGCAAGGAGTGTCTTCTCTCAGCAAGGAGTGTCTTTTTCTTCTCTTATTGAGAGCCCATTACACGAGCGAGCACCTTTAATTTAACCGAGGGATAGAGAGAAATGTTTGTACAAGCCAGATTCCAAGTTTGGTTGAGAACGTCCTCAACTGTCGTCCAGTTACCGGACGACTTCGGAGGACACTTCCCATACCTCCTAGCAATAAGCAACTTCTTTGAGTCATGTGTGCCTGGACAGTCTGAACAAATACGGTCGTAAAGTGTCGACAGCAGTGCACGAGGAAATCCTCAACGATGGATAAGAAGTAGAGTAGAGAAAGGAGGAGGAGGCGGGGGAAGGGGGAGGAGGAGGAGGAGGAGGAGGAGGAGGAGGAGGAGGAGGAGGAGGAGGAGGAGGAGGAGGAGGAGGAGGAGGAGGAGGAGGGAGGAGGAGGAGGAGGAGGAGGAGGAGGAGGAGGAGGAGGAGGAGGAGAGGAGGAGGAGGAGGAGGAGGAGGAGGAGGAGGAGGAGGAGGAGGAGGAAGAGGAAAAGGAGGAGGAGGAGGAGGAGGAGGGGGAGGAGGAGGAGGAGGAGGAGGAGGAGGAGGAGGAGGAGGAGGAGGAGGAGGAGGAGGAGGAAAGTAATAAATTCATAGATGCTTTAATCAACGAACAAGCAAGCAAACAAACAAATGAACACACAAATAAATAAAGACACAAACAAATGAATGAATGAATAAATGAATGAACGAACGAATGAATGAACGAATGAATGAACAAGCGAACGAATTAATGAATGAACGAATGAATGAATGAATGAATGAATGAACGAAAGACAGAAAGACAGACAGACAGACAGAGAGAAAGAAAGAAAGAAGAAGAAGAGAAAAACATATGGAGAGACATATATTATATAACTTTGTGTTTATGTGGTGTGAGTGTGTGTGTGTGTGTGTGTGTGTGTGTGTGTGTGTGTGTGTGTGTGTGTATGTGTGTGTATATGTGTGTGTGTTTGTGAGTATGTGGCGTATGCGTGTGCATGTGTGCGCGCGCACTCGTTTGTATGTGCGTGTTTGTGTTTGTATGTGTGTGTGCGTGTGTGTATATGTGCGTGCGTGTGTGTGTGCGTGCGTGTATGTGTGTGTGTGTGTGTTTTGTGCGTGTGAATGTGTGTGTGTATTTGTGTGAGTGTGCGTGTGTTTGTGTGTGTGTGTGTGTGTGTGTGTGTATGTGTGTGTGTGTGTGTGTGTATGTGTGTGTGTGTGTGTGTGTATGTGTGTGTGTGTATGTGTGTGTGTGTGTGTGTGTGTGTGTGTGTGTGTGTGTGTGTGTGTGTGTGTGTGTGTGTGTGTGTGTGTGTGTATGTAAGCGGTTGGACTGGTCGTGGGCGAGTTTCAGGGGGAAGAAATTGAAGAGGTCTGGTTGTTTGGTTGGGGGGAATAGTTTTTTTTATATTGAAGGCACGATGAGGGATCAGAGTGACAGAGAGGTGAGCGAGGGGAATATGGGTGATGGAGGGTCAAGGGCATCAGGGGTTAGGGACAGGGTGAGGGGTAGATGGGAGGAGTGGGGGTGCTAACAAACCAAACACCGATTGCAGGGGGGAGTGGGAAATATGTTACCAAACCTGTCACCGCGTTTCTCATCACTACGTTGCGGTGACGAGTGACTCCAGGAGCGCATGGTTACGCTAGTACCTCGCGAGGAAAGTCTAGGAACGCAAGGACTAGTGCGTTGCGCGTAAATCCTCGCTCGCAGAATGGCTCGCATCATAACGAGGAGGCTTCGCTAGAAAGTTCAAAATGACAAAGACCGTGTCAATTGGGTTGCTGTTCACAGACAGCAATGTCTATAATGTGCATCTCACTGTCCGGGAATGAAAAAGTGTACCTAGAGGGAAGTATCTGATGTTCGACTGTTCATTTGTATATTTTGAGGAACATGTAAGTAGGTTGTTTGCGGACAACACGTATTGAATATTTTTAATCGTAGCACATATGAAGAAACATTAGTACACCAAATATGTGTACGCCGTCTGAATAACACCTCTTGAATTCATCCGGAGTGTATCACACTTTCGACAAAATTGTCTACCGTGTGCGTTTGATTCGCTTTCTTTTCTTTGACAACGTTCTAGTGCCATTTGAGATGTCACCGTGGTATGTTCAATGAAGTGGAAAAACTGTTTGATGTTTGTATTATCAATGACTTCGTCTAAGAGCAACTTCTTCACCAACACTAGCGCCTGGACGCAGCCATGTTTTCTCGCACTTCCGCCTTGCCCACTGACGAATTGCTGTTGCCTAGAGGCCTAGCCCATGCTCGCTGGCTCGCGAGAATTTATTTGTCAACTAGGGTGCAAAGCAACGCGCCCCATTTCGACGTGATTCTAATGCGCTAGCAAAAACGTTGCTCTGGCGATATATCCGGAATTCCCTCGCATACATATTTGCTGGGACAGCACACAGAGGGTCGGACACAGCCTTACCTACTTGTACATGGTAAGCGCACTTCCCAAAAGCGTGTTTCTTCTTGATATTAGAATGTACCTGCTCTTAGGTGTGCATGCATGCATGCATGTCTTCCTGTTTGTGCGTGGATGCATGTCTGTGAGTTCTTGGGTATGGCGCGCGTATGGCTGTGTGTATGTGTGTATATCTCCGTGCGTGCTGCTGCATGTATGCGTGCATGTTGAAGATATTTGCGTACGCTTGTGCATGACTGTTTGTATGCGCGAGGGTAGCTTTGGAGTAGCACCGTCATCTATAGACACACATACATAGTCACATGCAAGCACGCACGCGCTCGAAAGCATGCACGCGCGCGTTGGCACACACACACACATACACACACACATTCACACACATACACATTCACACACACACACACACACACACACACACACACACACACACACACACACACACACACACACACACACACTGTCACAACCGTTTTTTCTTTCAAATTGCCGGCAAAAGCTCAGACGAGGGAGAAAAAAACGTCGCTTTCACCACTCAGGCAAAGGAAAAACAGTGGATAACAAGCAAGATTTAATTATACAAAAGAATAAAGTCAAAACATGAATTAGACTTCGCAAACTTGCGGTTTAAATAATCCTAATGGCGTTTCTAACCACCTTACAAACAAACTCGCCCGGACAAGACGAACAACACAAACACACAGGAGATAGAGTCTGTCTCTGGTTCTCTGTCAATTTCAGACAAGGGGAAGATAAAAAAGGAACGTCTTCACTTTATCTACGCAGTCCATTCATAACAGTCGTCACTGCTTCCATGAGTCCCCGTTAGGTGCCATTACGTTGTTGTCCTCTTCCGCTCTCACGGATATTCCATTCGATGCAGGCGTCGCTCTGGTAGGCGGACGGCTATCATTGTCTTCCGTCGCCCTCTTCCGCGCTCACGGACATTCCATTCGATGCAGGCGTCGCTCTGATGGGCGGATGGCTATCATCCACTTCCGTCGTCCTCTTCCGCTCTCACGGACATTTCATTCGATGCAGGCGTCGCTCTGGTGTGTTTGTGTTGTTCGTCTTGTCCGGCCGAGTTTGTTTGTAGGGTGGTTAGAATCGCCATTAGGATTATTTGAACCGCAAGTATGCGAGGTCTAATTCATGTTTTGACTTTATTCTTTTGTATAATTAAATCTTCATCTTGTTATCCACTGTTTTTCCTTTGCCTGAGTGGTGAAAGCGAGGTTGTTGTCTACTCCCTCGTCTGAGCTTTTGCCGGCAATTTGAAAGAAAAAACGCTGTGACATCTGGTGACCCTTTTGACGTTTCATACTTACTTTTGACGTCAGAATTTTGAAATGGTGAAAATTTCGGTTCAAGTTTTACCTCGAAAACTGAGTCATTATTCATTTATGTGAATTTGTTTTATTGTGACAGTCAGCGTTCGCCATTTAACTACCCGCCCTCCCGCCCTATTCATTATCTCTAGTTTATTCCTTGTTAATAATTTCTACCATGTCGGAGGAAGGTAGTGACAGCAAGGAGGGTTCTGGGGTGAAAACTGAAGAGATGGATGAAGCGCAGCTGTTCGAGTTTTACTCACAATAGCAGAGAAAATTAAGATGCGGGGCGATAGGTTAGCGGACTTTGTTTCTGGTCATGTTGAGAAAGTGTTGCTGCGTCGAGAACAAGCAAAAGAGAGGCAAGCAAGATTGGAGATGGAACGGAAGCAAATGGAAGAAATAATTGCTTCAGATGAAAAAAAATTAGAGCATATAAAATGGGAACTGCAAGAAAAGTGAAAAGCAAACCCAAACTATCAGAAGCATGCAAAGTCTAGCTACAAACCTACATTTCCCCAATTACCACTCTTTAAGGAGGGAAAAATTACATTGATGCGTTTCTCTTCAGATTTGAGAATCACGCTAGGGCAACTGGTTGGGCTCAGTCGCAGTGGGCAGAGTGTGTGGCAACATTGCTAGAGGGGTCTGCGTTGTCTACATACCATTGTTTGGCTGCTTCGGGTGCTCTGGATTACGAGACCTTGAAGAAGAACCTGCTGATAAAGTTTCGGTGTACTGCTGAAGGGTTTAGAGAACAGTTCCGAGCTGCTAGACCAGTGAGTGAGGAAGGCTTCAGTGCATTTGAGATTAAGCTGAGGCATTTGCTTGATCGTTGGTTGGACCTTTCGGGAACTCAGAAATCCTTTGATGCTGTCTGTGAACGAATGCTGTGTGAACAGTTCCTGCACAGTGTTTCGAAGGACCTGGCCACGTCACTGGGAGAACGCTTAGACGTATCAACTGTGAAGCTGAAGGACCTTGCTGAGGCTTCGGATCGGTACAGAATGGCTCATCCAGACAAAAACCTGGCTAGAAAGCCAGAGACAACTGTACTGGGTAGTGTTGGTGTAGGAAAGAGGCACAAGGAGTCATTGAACTTGAGAGGGTTCCCCAAAATCTGGGTTTTCCGAGAGGTCATGGTGGGGGCAGGGGATTTCCCACGGGTCGTGCTTATTCAGAACAGCAAGGTTACACGGGTCAGCAAGGGAGGCTGGAAAATTCACCACAGGCACAAACATCAAGTCAAAATGTTTCTGACAAGAAAAACTACGTCCCTTTCCCAGGCAAGTGTCGTAACTGCAACAAAAAAGGACACAAGGCGAAGGATTGCTGGTCCAGAGAGAGCACTGGGTGGTCACCTCAAGGTCAGTCGAGAGGTCTGTCAAACTCGGGTCAGTTTGGATCTTCAGCGCTGATTCTTTTGTCAGCTTCAGTACCTACCTTACCAGTTGTTCAGGGTTCAGTCAACGGCATACCAGCGAAGGTTCTTCGTGATACTGGTGTTACTTGTGCTGGAGTTAAGAGGGCACTGGTGCAACCAGATCAGTTCACAGGTCAAGAACAACGGGTTACTCTGTTTGGAGGTGCAGAGAATGTTTTTCCTTTGGCTTCTGTTTTGGTTGACTCACCGTTCTACACAGGGCAGCTTTTGTGCGTGGTCATTGATAACCCATTTGCTGACATTATTCTGGGAAATGTCGAAGGTGTTATTCCTTCTGTAGCACAGATGATGGACATGGTGCAGGAAGCTGGAAGTTTGAGGAGGCAGAGTGGTGAGACTGCAAATGTCTTGACACGGGCTCAGGCGAAACGGGAGAATGCAGCTACTACTCCTCTGAAGACAGGGATTCCATACCTATCAGTTGACAAAGACGCCCTCATTAACCTTCAGGAACAAGATCCCGCTCTTGCATCGGTTAGGGCAAAAGTAGGGATCAACTTCTAGTGACAACATTTCCTTTGTCAAAAGAGATGGTGTACTCTTTAGAGACTTCAAGGAAAAGTCTACTGCAGTGGCTTCCCAAGTTGTTGTCCCAGAGTTTTTCCGTGAAAAGGTCTTCAAGGCTGCTCATGGCTCGCCTTTGTCAGGTCATGGTGGTGTGCGACGCACAGTCACGCGCATTCAGTCAAATTTCTTTTGGCCTACACTGAAGCATGACACAGCCGCTTATTTCAGATCATGTCATGTCTGTCAGGTCACAGAGGCAAGAAGGAAAACTCCTTCAATACCCATGGAGTGAGTTCATCCCAAACATATCTACAGCGTTCCATCGAGTTGCTGTGGATATTGTTGGGCCCTTTCAGCCTCCGTCTGAGGGCAAGTATCGCTACGTTCTGACCATGATGGACATTGCGAGCAGATATCCCGAGGCTGTTTCTTTGCAGAAAATTGATTCGGTCACGGTGGCGGAAGAACTCTTCAAGTTCTTTTCCCGCATGGGGTTTCCACAAGAGTTATTATAAGACCAAGGATCGCAGTTCACGTCAGACATGATGAAGGAGTTCTTGAAGCTGTTGTCAATCGGACAGGACACAACCTCCCCATACCATACCCAATCAAACGGCAATGGGGAGAGATTTCATGGAACGCTGAGACCCATGAGTCGTCGTGTGGTACAGGAACAGCCAACAAAGTGGCACAGGTTTCTTCCGGCGTTGTTGTTTGCCTGTAGAGAGATGCCGAATGCCAGTACAGGATTTCCCCCATTCCAGTTACTCTTTGGTCGCCAACCAAGAGGACTGATGGACCTCATGCGCCGTGCTTGGACTGAAGACACGTCGCAGGATGCTGAGAGAGATACGTTTGAGTACATTGGAGAACTGCAAGCTGTTCTCAAGGAGATGGCTAGAATGGCAAGCGAGAACGTGGATGTGGCTACAAAAAAGAAGCAAACGGTACAGGGATAAGAAAACAAAGCACAGATCATCTCAGATAGGTAGCCAAGTTCTTGTGTTGTTGCCAACAGACGCAAACAAACTGCTCTTGTCATGAAAAGGCCCGTACAAGGTCGTCAAGAAAGACACGCACAACAACTACACCTTGCAGATAGGGGATTCAGAGAGAACATATCACGCAAACATGCTAAAGCAGTATTTCCCACGTTTGGTCTAATATTCTGCTGAGAGTGCTGTGAGCGTTGATGGTGTTGTTGTCAAAGATGTGACACCTTTGTGGAGTTGGTAGGAGAGGATACGTGTCCTCATCAGTCTGAGTGTGGGCAAGAAGTTGCGTCTTTGGCATTCTTGCCTCCTCAGTTGGAAGATGAACCTCTTCCATTGTCTACTCTTCCATCAAATGCTGAAAAAGAAGAGACAGTTAATGCTATCCATTATGATGTGATGTTGGCAAAGACTATTCTTACAAAGACTGGTCATGCCGAGCTTTTGCTATATAAACTTACAAGACTCTGCACCAAGCGGCAGGTCACATGGGTGAATCAAGGAAAGTAATCACACCGCTTAGCGACAAGACGGCGAAGAAAGCTGCCTGCTGATTGGAGGATTCTATTCAGGGAACCAATCAGAGGACTGCTTTCGTGTAGATATGGCGGATATGTCAACTATTTGCACGATTCAATGGCGGACCTCTCTCCGGTTCTCACAGAAAACATTATATTTTGGGATACTAGAAACCCATCCAAAGCAAATGTAAGCCATGAACAGCATTAATTTATCAAAGCTGTATTTTGAATGCATAAAAAGGTCGTGTAAGCTTCTACATTTCAAAAATCGAAATGCAGGTTGCAGGTCGACGCTTGATTGTAACTATAATCTTTGCCGAAGTGGCAACTGAATTCACTTCATCGAATGCCTTTCCGGCCACAAATCACCTTCTTGACAGGTATGTATTGCTTTGCATTTCTTAAAGATATTCCACAGGGGTGTATACGTTGATAAACAAGCTTGCATTCTTCGATAATAATGAAAAATAGGTCGTTCCCAGTCAAACCATACCATGTAGATCTAGGTCGAGTTCGATTTCACAACGCCTGCTACAAAAAACAAAGCCAAAACACCCCCATTATTGCAGCAAATCATTTTATTACACATTACTCCGTAAATGTATTCACAAACGCGTCGATAAACAAGCAATTTTACATGTCGCTAAGTGGTGTGATTACCTGCTGCTTGGGGGCGCAACGTGTCTCTATCCTCACAACAATGAGCTAATGAACTATCTTTGTGTAACTATATAAAAACCGCTGGCGCTGAACCTCCAGGTTTTGGCATTTAAAAAAAGATCGGGTTCGAACCCGCAACCTCTCGAGAAAAGAGGGGGAAAACACACACACACATAAAAACACAAAAAACACAACCTCTCGAAAAAAGAGAAGAAAAAAAAAGTTTCAGTGCAGAATCAAACCTGGTCATGCATGACCAAGAGTGGAACGCTCTACCAGCTGAGCCATTAGAGAATTGCTATGACGGAGTGTTTGTAAAGCATGTAAATCCACTTCTAAGCTATCGGCCCAGGAACAATCAACCATATATTTTAAACATGATGGATAGGTTCAGGAAGCTCCTATTATGACATGTTTTGCTTTCCTTTGGCATGTCATAGACGCTGAATTAACACTCACACAGTCACACAGAGGAGGAAGTGTATTATAGATGTTCAACCCAGACATGTGCATTCGTACTCATTCAGTGATTCACGCACACACCGTGTGTGGTACTGCTACCGAGTACCGTCATTCTACAAGCAACGAGTCAATCCTGTTAACACGATTCATAACTGGTAGGTTTTTAGGCTAGATTCGCTTCGAAAAGTTGCAGAAAATCTGATGGTGATAACAATCTGACGGTATAACAAGTTTTGCCAAGGAAAAAACCAAGCAAGTAATCATTCTGACCGTTGTCAGCCATGTTCACCACGACAACGGCAGGATTCTAACGCATCATGAAGAAGGCTGAAATGGTCGGTGTCGGTGGTTGTTGTGACTCTTGACCGGTACTGTACTCCATGCACCTTAACGGTCCGTGTGATTCGGGTGTAATCTTAAGCTTAACGACGTTTATTGGCAATATTACACCCGAATCACACAGAGCACAAACTTTGCGCAGCTGAGTGCGAGAATCTGGGTCACGTGTCGGCGTCTATTTTCATGGCTCGTGAGTGCCTGGCTAAAGTGCGTTAGAATCCTGCCCTTTTCACCCTCTGTTTGCAGAAGCTCCTAATCTCGCTGGAAACAAGATTTCATACTCTTGTCGTGGAACCAAACGACGAAAAGATTGACCTGATTTTTCAATACAAACACTGTATTCATTTTGTTGTTTAGACTGCAAGTGTAACTTTTCTGACTTGCGTTCCACTCAACACATTTTTCACCTAGTGGACATGTACTCGATTAATTGACTCGATTAAATTGAACTGATGTATTTGATATACATTTGTATTAATCCGGAAAAATTATGAAATCATACTTCATTCATTCGAGCATTAGTCTTGACAGCGTTCAGCGGACGAAGTAAACATCAATCTACTTCAACCATAACGTAAGTGCGAGTTGCAGACGAAACGACTAGGTACAAAACGTCCAGGATACAAACGACCCGCATCGTAAAAAATCTTTCTTTCTCCTTCACCAATGTTCTCCAAATTCACATATGAACAAAGACTTGTCAAGATGAGGCTCCCTAGTCTGTGCTACAGAAGAACTAGAGGTGACCTAATAGAAGTGTACAAGTATACGCACGGCATGTACCAGATTGGAGAGAATATGTTTTCCTGCGA
>JAWQFJ010023988.1:5000-11530 GCA_034096865.1 Theodoxus fluviatilis | reverse complement strand
GCGCGCCGGCCCAGCCTGTAGGCTCGCGCGATGTCACTTGCTTGAAGGCAGCCGGGCAGCACGGTGTCCACCACGTCCACGACGCGCATCTCGCAGCCCTCCTTCCCTTCGTCATCCGCTTCGGGGACGCCGTGGAAAATGACGTTGTCACGGCGATCACGGACATCACCTTCTTCCACCCTATCTTCCAGTTCTTTCAGTCGGTGCTCAACATCCTTCAACACGGTTGTCATCATATCTATAGTGTCTTCCTGCTCATTGAGTTGAGATCTCAGTCTAGATTGTTCACCCTCAATCATCTCTATCTGACGAGTCAAGTTATTGATGCTGGTCTTTACATCTCGGACTTCATTGGCGAGATCATCGAATCTCTTCAGCAGCTGGTCGCTCAGATTCTTCAGCAGCTCTTCACATTCGTGTTTTTCCATTGGGCCTGGATTGAGCTCAATCTGCCCGCTGAGAATCAGCAATTTGCTGCGGTCAAAGTCGTAGCTTGCATCCGTCGTTATCGAAGTCTCAGTGGGAGACAGGCACGGTCTCCAGAACAACTCCCCGTGTCCGTAAGGCAGACGGTAGTCAGAGAGACGCAGGGCGTCTGCAGCGTGTTGTCCACACATAGCAGGGAGGAAGCTAACCATGCCAGTCAGCGAGGTCGCCGCACACACGGCCAGACCCGCCGCCAGACCGAGGAAGACTGCCACAACACATAGTCCCGCGCAGGCGCACACATCCGCCAGCACATCACGTGCTGCGAGCTCAGCAAGGCGAGGTGCACGTGCCGCATGCAGTCCTATCCTAGCACGGTACACCGCAAGCTCCACGCCCATCACTCCCCGTTTAGTCAGTGAGAACTGCTCACCAAACCTCCTACAGTTGTAAACAACTTCCTACAATTCCTCAAATACAGAATAAACGAACAAATAATCCACCTTGTTCACCACTTCACAATCATAACATACGGTATTCGAAATTGCTAAATCCTACACCCCAACACACCGTTCTGTGACCCACTAGCCTGCGCTTGCGTCAACAATACATAATATGCCCTCTTCTTAGCATGTAGCAGTCGACGTAGGTTTCGTTACCCATGATCACCATGCGCAACACGTTGTAATAATGTCGATTCGGATGATATTTCAAATAGTTTCGAATAGTTTTACTAAATCATACTCAATACACTTTCATCCACATAGTGGCAGACACTGCAAACAATCCAATTTGCCACGAGTTCTTTCCCTGACCTATGTGGGCATAGTCGACGGCAAGCCGAGCACGTCTCTGATGTCGGCATGCAAGTGAAGCAAGGATCACAAAATTTTTGCACAAGGGAGACTGTGGCGCGGACTTGTGTTCAATACTGGTTGCCTTCATCCGATTATAAACATAATTATATTTCTTTCGTCTGCCTCTCACTAAACCGTTCCAGTCAAAAGAACACGGTCCGATCTGCACAGCGCGGAATGCAGCTTGTTGCTTCACAGCACAGAGTACAAACTTCTCAACAATAGTCACAATTAAAACATTTCAACACTCACGTTCAACTCCAGCTGCCTTCGCTAGCCATAAGTTTGTAGCACTGTTGACCGCAACCAAAAAACCATTTGGATGTCCAGAACACCGCTATCCACACACAGTTAAGCCACGCTTCGCCGGAGAGCAGCGGAGGACGTCCGTTCACCTCGACGGTCAGCTAAGGAGTGCGAGGGGCGAATGAGAGACATGATCAACGTGTCCTTGGATGATTGTTTGTTGATGATATGTACCAAAGCCAGGTTATCGGTGTGCATTCGAATGCAAGAGTTGTTGAGAATTGATTTCCAAGTTTGGAGAGCAAGCAGGATGGGGTAAAGCTCCAGGAGCGTAATGTGGTGGAGTTTCCACTCGTCCGTCCACGCCCCGAAGAGCCAGCGCCGGCCGAATACCGCTCCATAACCCCAAGAGGAAGCGTCCGTGTACAGGTGGAACACCGGAGATGTCAACCACCGTTGGTGCAAAAGCATGGACTTGCCATTGAAGTTCCGGAGGAAGGACAGCCAGGTCAGAAGGTCGGCCTTTGCTGATCGAGTGGTGTGGATTCCGAACCCTGATGGTTAGGTTGATGAGGCGCCGGAGAAACGGTCTGCCAGGGCGTACCACTCCACATGCAAAATTCAGAGTGCCGATGATTGACTGCAGCTCTTTCAAAGTGAGTTTGGGGCGGCGGAGACAGCGATCGATGGCATCTGAGCAAGTAGACAGTTTGTCAAGGGGGAGCCTAGCTTCGAGAAGCACGGTGTCCAACTCGTATCCCCAAAAAGTCATGGTGGTAGAAGGGGGATGAGTCTTCTCTGGTGCGATTGGTACACCAATGTCTTCGCAGGCTGATTGAAATGCCTGAAGGTGGCGGTGGCAGGCCTCCTCTGTGGGAGCAATGAAGAGGAAATCGTCTAGGACATGCACTGTGCCCGCGATGCCGAGTTTGTGCACGGCTATCCAGTGAAGAGCGAAACTGAGTGTTTCGAATAAGCGGCAGCTGGAACTGCAACCCATCGGGAGACATTTGTCGTAGAAAAAGCCATTTTCCCAATGCATGCCGAAGAGAGGGTATTGAGAGGGGTGAAGCGGGACAATGCGGAAGGCGTCGGCAATGTCCGTTTTTGCTAAGTAGCAGCCTCGTTGGGCAGAGAGAATGTGTGAGACTGCGCGGTCAATGGATTGAAAGGAAACTCGAGAACATTCACTGGAAATTCCGTCGTTGATGGAGCTACCTTGTGGAAAGGAAAGATGGTGAATGAGGCGGTAAGCGCCGGGTTGTTTCTTAGGGACCAATCCGAGAGGGGAGAAAACCATGTTTGGAAAGGGTGGGTGAGAGAACGGACCAGCAATGCGACCGAGGGAAGCTTCCTTGAGGAGTTTTTGGGAGACTAAAGCGGGCAGATCCAGGGTGGATTTAAGGTTGGGTGGTATGGGATGAGAGGCGGTACCTGTGAATCCCACCTGGAACCCTTCCGCGAAACCTGTGATTAAGGTAGAGCGTAAGGACGGTATGTATCCGGACAGCCAGTGGTCGAGTCGGTCAACTCGAACCGGGGTGGGGAGAGGGTCGCTGAGACGGGCCGGGCAGCTGGGGGTGGGTGCGCGAGTTGTGAGAGATTCGAAAGGATGGTGGTTGGGCGGCGGACAGAGCTGTGGTGGCCCTAGGAGTGCGGGAGTTGGTGGGCGGTGGGGCGCCGGGAGAGAGGAAACGCAGCAAGAGGCGGGGAGGGCCCCTCCCCCCACCACGGCAGTGAGAGGCTGGGTGGGAACCCAGACAGCGAAAGCATCTGTGCTGGTATTGGCAATGTGCGCCAGATGGGCAGGCGCCTTTCGTGTGGTAGGACCTGCAGGCTCCCCGGGGGACATGAAAGGGGTTTTTCTGTGAGAGTGGGGTGGAGGGTCCCGCTTCCTGAGGAGAGCGCCTATCGAGGGAGGCCTGCAGAAAGAGCTCGAGGTGGGTGTGACTCCAAGAGGCTAGCTTGCTCTCTAGCAGTTGCCGAAAGCGTTCGTCGTAAAGACGCCAGTTCCCACCCTTCTGAAACAGCGAGAAAACAGTTTGGAAGTGATGGGAGAGGTCCAGGGCCGGAATTTGGGGTTGTTCGCCCAGGATTGCGGAGAAAACGTTCCAAGCCCCCAGCCACTGATAGAAGGAAAGAGGGGCTTTCATGGAGGAGGAATCTGGGACAACCAGCAAACGACGAGTTTCGTCTTGCTGGAAGGCTAGGTGCAATCGAGACGGGTCAGAATCGGGCATAACGAGAGCGGGGAAGTCCACATATTTTCCCTCCCACACCAGGGTTTTTATTTTGATGGGGATGTGTGTGGACACCGGGATGGAGGCGGTGAGGGGGGCCGGTTGAGGGGAGGTAATAAAGGGGGGGTGGGTCAGCTGGTAGGAGGAAGCCCCCTCACCTGTAAGGAGGCCGGGGGTGATGAGAGCCCCTGCGACGACCGCAGGTCCGAAGGCCGCGTTGGCCTGAGTCGAGGGGGTGGTGAGAGATCCGAGGGCTGTGTTGGCAGGAGTATGGGAGGGAGTGGTGGCATCCTCTGCAACAACCCCGTGCCAGAAGACCGCGTTCGCCGGAGCTGGGGAGGTCCGGGGTGGGGGAGCGGAAGGAGCGGGTGGCCCAGGAGCCGTGCCACGGAGAGCGCTGTGGATGGCGGGCAGGGTTCGCGTCAGCACCAAGTCGGCCACCGCAGCCACCTGACTTTCGTCCAGGGGGGAGGGGGAGCAGGCTGCAGAGCTGCGGGTGTAGGTGGGGCCAGGTCGGAGGCAGCCGCTGCGGTCCTCGGGCGTTTTCGTGGTCGACTGGAGGCCTCTCGGCCCCCAGCAGACGCGTTGTGGTTGGGCGGCATCTCGTCAGCCACCGAGGCACCCAGCTGCTTGTGGGGCTAGAGAGTATGGCGTGTTGGGGGAGCCAGCTCAGGGGAAAACCTCCGCGGGCGTCTCAGGTTTCGCCTGGTGGCCTCCCGCACTCCCGCCGAGGCTCTGTGTGTGGGTGGCACTGAAAGAGAGCAATGGCAGACGGCAGCATGGTAGTCGGCGGGTGAGGAGAGCCGGGGGCGGGGTGTATGTGCTTCTGGTATAATAAAGGTTGTCATGCCCGGAGGATAGGCAATACCATCGTAATAGCAGAATACATGGACAAGCAAACGAAACCAACCCATTCCCAGGGTCGAAGTATGCCCCAGGGTCGAAGTATGCCCCAGGGTCGAAGTAGGCCCCAGGGTCGAAGTAGGCCCCAGGGTCGAAGTATGCCCCAGGGTCGAAGTAGGCCCCAGGGTCGAAGTAGGCCCCAGGGTCGAAGTATGCCCCAGGGAACCGCACCAAGATAGGGGGAAAACAAGGGTGGGAGGGGTGGTTGAGGAAGAGAGATAAGACCCATCCCTCCACGCTCGGGAAAGGGGGGAAAGGGTGTGTGGCGGGACGCAAGCAACGACCAGGTCAGAGGGAGAGAGCAGCGTGGCCGGCGATTGCTGGACCGCGCGGGGGGGGGGGGGGGGGGGGTGGCAGATGGGCTGAACCACCCCCCAAACCTGCAAAAATGATGTAGGGGTTCACAAGCCAGGCCGCAGTTTAGCAGGGGAGAGCCGAGCGCCTCTCGCCTGCGCGCGGTGGGTGAGGAGAGCAGGGGTGTGTGTGCTTAAGATATAAGACCGGTTAAACTGCCCGGAGGATAAGCAATGTTATTGTAATCATAGCGAGCAACTTAATACTATCCGAATACATGTGACCAGCAAACAAAAACGACCCGGACCCAGGGTCGAAGTAGGCCCCAGAAAACCGCACCGGTATAGGGGGAAAACAAAGGGGTGCGGGGTGGGTTAGGAAGAATGATAAGACCCATCCCTCCGCGCCCCAGAAACAAAAAGGGGGGGAGGGGGGTGGGGGGTGGCGGGACGCAAGCAACAACGAGGTCAGAGGGAGAGATAGCTGACTCTAACACCCCCAAACCTGCAAAAATGGCGTATGGCATCACAAGCAGGACCACAGTTCCAGCGGGAGAGAGCAGAGCGCTTCTCGCCTGGACTGGGAAGCAACCCGCGGCCCCGCGCAGCAGGCGAGATGCCTTGACCACTGGACTGTGCACTTGAGAACAAAAGAGCCGACAAGGCTCGTTTTTACGCGGTGTGGCAACCGGTACTGATCATATTTTTTTTTTGCACAAATGAACAAATGTCAGGGATCAAGGGAATGAGAGCGCAATGGGCCACTGCAAAGGCAAACCGATACTGAGAGTGAAAATTGCGAGCACAACTTGAAATGAACGCCGCCGTGAATCCACTGCAAGGTACAACAGGATATACCCGCACATGAAGCACAAATGTACAATTGTCAGGAGTCAAGGCTCACAGAGTGGAAATGAGCGCGCATATAGGTTATTGAAATGAGAAAATGTTATACTCGCGAGAATATACCCGCACATGTAGCACAAATGAACAATTGTCAGGAGTCAAGGCACACAGAGTGGAAATGAGCGCGCATATAGGTTATTGAAATGAGAAAATGTTATACTCCCGAGAATGTAAAGGCGTGTGTTCCGTCCCTCGTACTGAAGCTGGAATGATCGCGTGGGTTGGCCTGCTAGTGCGGCATGGAGCCGGGCATGCGCAGTGCCTGTTCTGCCTATGGAAATTCTCCAGACCGCCGTGGTAACGCGGCGGCCTTCGTTCGGGCGCCTTCCATAAATATATTTGCCCTCCGTGCAAATTCCTTTCTCTTCCTTGTGCCGGTGTCTGCCTCTATCTGTCTGTCCGTCAGTGTATCTGTGACTGCGTGTCCGTCCATTTGTCTGTGTGTATGTATGTGTGTGTGTGTGTGTGTGTGTGTGTGTTTGAGTGTGTGTGTGTGTGTGTGTGTGTGTGTGTGTGTGTGTGTGCGTGTGTATGTGCGTGTGTGTGTCTGTCCGTCATTCTGTCTGTCTGTCTGTCTGTCTTATTGTGTGTTTGTTTTCTGTCTGTCTGTCCGTCCGTCCGTCCGTCCGCCCTAAATGTGTGTGTGCGTGTGTGTGTGT
>JAWQFJ010023986.1:235000-272133 GCA_034096865.1 Theodoxus fluviatilis | reverse complement strand
GTGAGCTGTCTGAGACTGTCTTCTGGCGGCACTTTCTCAAGTGTTGCAGCTTTCACAATGGAGGGTGCGCTGTCTGAGACTGTCTTCTGGCGGCACTTTCTCAAGTGTTGCAGCTTTCACAATGGAGGGTGAGCTGTCTGAGACTGTCTTCTCGTGGCACTTTCTCAAGTGTTGCAGCTTTCACAATGGAGGGTGCGCTGTCTGAGACTGTCTTCTGGCGGCACTTTCTCAAGTGTTGCAGCTTTCACAATGGAGGGTGCGCTGTCTGAGACTGTCTTCTGGCGGCACTTTCTCAAGTGTTGCAGCTTTCACAATGGAGGGTGCGCTGTCTGAGACTGTCTTCTGGCGGCACTTTCTCAAGTGTTGCAGCTTTCACAATGGAGGGTGCGCTGTCTGAGACTGTCTTCTCGCGGCACTTTCTCAAGTGTTGCAGCTTTCACAATGGAGGGTGAGCTGTCTGAGACTGTCTTCTCGTGGCACTTTCTCAAGTGTTGCAGCTTTCACAATGGAGGGTGCGCTGTCTGAGACTGTCTTCTGGCGGCACTTTCTCAAGTGTTGCAGCTTTCACAATGGAGGGTGCGCTGTCTGAGACTGTCTTCTCGTGGCACTTTCTCAAGTGTTGCAGCTTTCACAATGGAGGGTGCGCTGTCTGAGACTGTCTTCTGGCGGCACTTTCTCAAGTGTTGCAGCTTTCACAATGGAGGGTGAGCTGTCTGAGACTGTCTTCTGGCGGCACTTTCTCAAGTGTTGCAGCTTTCACAATGGAGGGTGCGCTGTCTGAGACTGTCTTCTGGCGGCACTTTCTCAAGTGTTGCAGCTTTCACAATGGAGGGTGCGCTGTCTGAGACTGTCTTCTGGCGGCACTTTCTCAAGTGTTGCAGCTTTCACAATGGAGGGTGCGCTGTCTGAGACTGTCTTCTGGCGGCACTTTCTCAAGTGTTGCAGCTTTCACAATGGAGGGTGCGCTGTCTGAGACTGTCTTCTCGCGGCACTTTCTCAAGTGTTGCAGCTTTCACAATGGAGGGTGCGCTGTCTGAGACTGTCTTCTCGCGGCACTTTCTCAAGTGTTGCAGCTTTCACAATGGAGGGTGCGCTGTCTGAGACTGTCTTCTGGCGGCACTTTCTCAAGTGTTGCAGCTTTCACAATGGAGGGTGCGCTGTCTGAGACTGTCTTCTGGCGGCACTTTCTCAAGTGTTGCAGCTTTCACAATGGAGGGTGCGCTGTCTGAGACTGTCTTCTGGCGGCACTTTCTCAAGTGTTGCAGCTTTCACAATGGAGGGTGCGCTGTCTGAGACTGTCTTCTCGCGGCACTTTCTCAAGTGTTGCAGCTTTCACAATGGAGGGTGCGCTGTCTGAGACTGTCTTCTCGTGGCACTTTCTCAAGTGTTGCAGCTTTCACAATGGAGGGTGCGCTGTCTGAGACTGTCTTCTGGCGGCACTTTCTCAAGTGTTGCAGCTTTCACAATGGAGGGTGCGCTGTCTGAGACTGTCTTCTGGCGGCACTTTCTCAAGTGTTGCAGCTTTCACAATGGAGGGTGCGCTGTCTGAGACTGTCTTCTCGCGGCACTTTCTCAAGTGTTGCAGCTTTCACAATGGAGGGTGCGCTGTCTGAGACTGTCTTCTGGCGGCACTTTCTCAAGTGTTGCAGCTTTCACAATGGAGGGTGCGCTGTCTGAGACTGTCTTCTGGCGGCACTTTCTCAAGTGTTGCAGCTTTCACAATGGAGGGTGCGCTGTCTGAGACTGTCTTCTGGCGGCACTTTCTCAAGTGTTGCAGCTTTCACAATGGAGGGTGCGCTGTCTGAGACTGTCTTCTGGCGGCACTTTCTCAAGTGTTGCAGCTTTCACAATGGAGGGTGCGCTGTCTGAGACTGTCTTCTGGCGGCACTTTCTCAAGTGTTGCAGCTTTCACAATGGAGGGTGAGCTGTCTGAGACTGTCTTCTGGCGGCACTTTCTCAAGTGTTGCAGCTTTCACAATGGAGGGTGCGCTGTCTGAGACTGTCTTCTGGCGGCACTTTCTCAAGTGTTGCAGCTTTCACAATGGAGGGTGCGCTGTCTGAGACTGTCTTCTGGCGGCACTTTCTCAAGTGTTGCAGCTTTCACAATGGAGGGTGCGCTGTCTGAGACTGTCTTCTGGCGGCACTTTCTCAAGTGTTGCAGCTTTCACAATGGAGGGTGAGCTGTCTGAGACTGTCTTCTGGCGGCACTTTCTCAAGTGTTGCAGCTTTCACAATGGAGGGTGCGCTGTCTGAGACTGTCTTCTGGCGGCACTTTCTCAAGTGTTGCAGCTTTCACAATGGAGGGTGCGCTGTCTGAGACTGTCTTCTGGCGGCACTTTCTCAAGTGTTGCAGCTTTCACAATGGAGGGTGCGCTGTCTGAGACTGTCTTCTGGCGGCACTTTCTCAAGTGTTGCAGCTTTCACAATGGAGGGTGCGCTGTCTGAGACTGTCTTCTCGCGGCACTTTCTCAAGTGTTGCAGCTTTCACAATGGAGGGTGAGCTGTCTGAGACTGTCTTCTGGCGGCACTTTCTCAAGTGTTGCAGCTTTCACAATGGAGGGTGCGCTGTCTGAGACTGTCTTCTGGCGGCACTTTCTCAAGTGTTGCAGCTTTCACAATGGAGGGTGCGCTGTCTGAGACTGTCTTCTGGCGGCACTTTCTCAAGTGTTGCAGCTTTCACAATGGAGGGTGCGCTGTCTGAGACTGTCTTCTGGCGGCACTTTCTCAAGTGTTGCAGCTTTCACAATGGAGGGTGAGCTGTCTGAGACTGTCTTCTGGCGGCACTTTCTCAAGTGTTGCAGCTTTCACAATGGAGGGTGCGCTGTCTGAGACTGTCTTCTCGTGGCACTTTCTCAAGTGTTGCAGCTTTCACAATGGAGGGTGCGCTGTCTGAGACTGTCTTCTCGTGGCACTTTCTCAAGTGTTGCAGCTTTCACAATGGAGGGTGAGCTGTCTGAGACTGTCTTCTGGCGGCACTTTCTCAAGTGTTGCAGCTTTCACAATGGAGGGTGCGCTGTCTGAGACTGTCTTCTGGCGGCACTTTCTCAAGTGTTGCAGCTTTCACAATGGAGGGTGCGCTGTCTGAGACTGTCTTCTCGCGGCACTTTCTCAAGTGTTGCAGCTTTCACAATGGAGGGTGAGCTGTCTGAGACTGTCTTCTGGCGGCACTTTCTCAAGTGTTGCAGCTTTCACAATGGAGGGTGCGCTGTCTGAGACTGTCTTCTGGCGGCACTTTCTCAAGTGTTGCAGCTTTCACAATGGAGGGTGCGCTGTCTGAGACTGTCTTCTCGTGGCACTTTCTCAAGTGTTGCAGCTTTCACAATGGAGGGTGCGCTGTCTGAGACTGTCTTCTGGCGGCACTTTCTCAAGTGTTGCAGCTTTCACAATGGAGGGTGCGCTGTCTGAGACTGTCTTCTGGCGGCACTTTCTCAAGTGTTGCAGCTTTCACAATGGAGGGTGCGCTGTCTGAGACTGTCTTCTGGCGGCACTTTCTCAAGTGTTGCAGCTTTCACAATGGAGGGTGCGCTGTCTGAGACTGTCTTCTGGCGGCACTTTCTCAAGTGTTGCAGCTTTCACAATGGAGGGTGCGCTGTCTGAGACTGTCTTCTCGCGGCACTTTCTCAAGTGTTGCAGCTTTCACAATGGAGGGTGCGCTGTCTGAGACTGTCTTCTCGCGGCACTTTCTCAAGTGTTGCAGCTTTCACAATGGAGGGTGAGCTGTCTGAGACTGTCTTCTGGCGGCACTTTCTCAAGTGTTGCAGCTTTCACAATGGAGGGTGCGCTGTCTGAGACTGTCTTCTGGCGGCACTTTCTCAAGTGTTGCAGCTTTCACAATGGAGGGTGCGCTGTCTGAGACTGTCTTCTGGCGGCACTTTCTCAAGTGTTGCAGCTTTCACAATGGAGGGTGCGCTGTCTGAGACTGTCTTCTGGCGGCACTTTCTCAAGTGTTGCAGCTTTCACAATGGAGGGTGCGCTGTCTGAGACTGTCTTCTGGCGGCACTTTCTCAAGTGTTGCAGCTTTCACAATGGAGGGTGAGCTGTCTGAGACTGTCTTCTCGTGGCACTTTCTCAAGTGTTGCAGCTTTCACAATGGAGGGTGCGCTGTCTGAGACTGTCTTCTCGTGGCACTTTCTCAAGTGTTGCAGCTTTCACAATGGAGGGTGCGCTGTCTGAGACTGTCTTCTGGCGGCACTTTCTCAAGTGTTGCAGCTTTCACAATGGAGGGTGCGCTGTCTGAGACTGTCTTCTGGCGGCACTTTCTCAAGTGTTGCAGCTTTCACAATGGAGGGTGCGCTGTCTGAGACTGTCTTCTCGCGGCACTTTCTCAAGTGTTGCAGCTTTCACAATGGAGGGTGAGCTGTCTGAGACTGTCTTCTGGCGGCACTTTCTCAAGTGTTGCAGCTTTCACAATGGAGGGTGCGCTGTCTGAGACTGTCTTCTGGCGGCACTTTCTCAAGTGTTGCAGCTTTCACAATGGAGGGTGCGCTGTCTGAGACTGTCTTCTGGCGGCACTTTCTCAAGTGTTGCAGCTTTCACAATGGAGGGTGCGCTGTCTGAGACTGTCTTCTGGCGGCACTTTCTCAAGTGTTGCAGCTTTCACAATGGAGGGTGCGCTGTCTGAGACTGTCTTCTGGCGGCACTTTCTCAAGTGTTGCAGCTTTCACAATGGAGGGTGCGCTGTCTGAGACTGTCTTCTGGCGGCACTTTCTCAAGTGTTGCAGCTTTCACAATGGAGGGTGCGCTGTCTGAGACTGTCTTCTCGCGGCACTTTCTCAAGTGTTGCAGCTTTCACAATGGAGGGTGCGCTGTCTGAGACTGTCTTCTGGCGGCACTTTCTCAAGTGTTGCAGCTTTCACAATGGAGGGTGCGCTGTCTGAGACTGTCTTCTCGCGGCACTTTCTCAAGTGTTGCAGCTTTCACAATGGAGGGTGCGCTGTCTGAGACTGTCTTCTTGCGGCACTTTCTCAAGTGTTGCAGCTTTCACAATGGAGGGTGAGCTGTCTGAGACTGTCTTCTGGCGGCACTTTCTCAAGTGTTGCAGCTTTCACAATGGAGGGTGCGCTGTCTGAGACTGTCTTCTGGCGGCACTTTCTCAAGTGTTGCAGCTTTCACAATGGAGGGTGCGCTGTCTGAGACTGTCTTCTCGCGGCACTTTCTCAAGTGTTGCAGCTTTCACAATGGAGGGTGAGCTGTCTGAGACTGTCTTCTGGCGGCACTTTCTCAAGTGTTGCAGCTTTCACAATGGAGGGTGCGCTGTCTGAGACTGTCTTCTGGCGGCACTTTCTCAAGTGTTGCAGCTTTCACAATGGAGGGTGCGCTGTCTGAGACTGTCTTCTCGTGGCACTTTCTCAAGTGTTGCAGCTTTCACAATGGAGGGTGCGCTGTCTGAGACTGTCTTCTCGCGGCACTTTCTCAAGTGTTGCAGCTTTCACAATGGAGGGTGCGCTGTCTGAGACTGTCTTCTGGCGGCACTTTCTCAAGTGTTGCAGCTTTCACAATGGAGGGTGCGCTGTCTGAGACTGTCTTCTCGCGGCACTTTCTCAAGTGTTGCAGCTTTCACAATGGAGGGTGCGCTGTCTGAGACTGTCTTCTCGTGGCACTTTCTCAAGTGTTGCAGCTTTCACAATGGAGGGTGCGCTGTCTGAGACTGTCTTCTCGCGGCACTTTCTCAAGTGTTGCAGCTTTCACAATGGAGGGTGCGCTGTCTGAGACTGTCTTCTCGCGGCACTTTCTCAAGTGTTGCAGCTTTCACAATGGAGGGTGCGCTGTCTGAGACTGTCTTCTGGCGGCACTTTCTCAAGTGTTGCAGCTTTCACAATGGAGGGTGCGCTGTCTGAGACTGTCTTCTGGCGGCACTTTCTCAAGTGTTGCAGCTTTCACAATGGAGGGTGCGCTGTCTGAGACTGTCTTCTCGCGGCACTTTCTCAAGTGTTGCAGCTTTCACAATGGAGGGTGAGCTGTCTGAGACTGTCTTCTGGCGGCACTTTCTCAAGTGTTGCAGCTTTCACAATGGAGGGTGCGCTGTCTGAGACTGTCTTCTGCGGCACTTTCTCAAGTGTTGCGGCTTTCACAATGGAGGGTGCGCTGTCTGAGACTGTCTTCTGGCGGCACTTTCTCAAGTGTTGCAGCTTTCACAATGGAGGGTGCGCTGTCTGAGACTGTCTTCTGGCGGCACTTTCTCAAGTGTTGCAGCTTTCACAATGGAGGGTGAGCTGTCTGAGACTGTCTTCTGGCGGCACTTTCTCAAGTGTTGCAGCTTTCACAATGGAGGGTGCGCTGTCTGAGACTGTCTTCTCGTGGCACTTTCTCAAGTGTTGCAGCTTTCACAATGGAGGGTGCGCTGTCTGAGACTGTCTCGTGGCACTTTCTCAAGTGTTGCAGCTTTCACAATGGAGGGTGCGCTGTCTGAGACTGTCTTCTGGCGGCACTTTCTCAAGTGTTGCAGCTTTCACAATGGAGGATGAGCTGTCTGAGACTGTCTTCTCGTGGCACTTTCTCAAGTGTTGCAGCTTTCACAATGGAGGGTGCGCTGTCTGAGACTGTTTTTTCGCAGCTCCTTCTGAAATATTATTGGTTTTACAATCCAGGGTATGGATTTCTTTCCGAATAGGTTTATCTTTCAGAATAAGTGGAAGCGAAAAACTTTGGAATGAACGGTACTGGCTTGTTTTTCTTCACCTACATGTTCTCTCTATCAGGATGGTCTATTTCCATGGAGGAGAGTCCAACTTTTCTCAATGCGGTATACCTCTTTAGGGTCACATGACCTCGTTTTTCAATGACTTAGTTTCAAACTCTTAGTGACAGCAGTCGAAGTGTGAGATGAAGGAGACCGCTGCATGTAAAATATTGGTAGGTCCGAAATTATTCAACACGTGCATTGTTTTTTATAAATGCTCATTTGAACTCGATTTCGGTGAAGACGAAACTTCTTGCCTTCCTTGTTGTGTCACGTAGCTATTCTTTGAGTGGGATAACAACATTTAAAGATATGGGCATCCCTCCCACTGATGGGCCACACTAGTGGACTCGCCCGAGGAAAGGGGTGCTAACCCCGCTCCGCTGCCTGGCCACGGCATCTGATTGGCTACGTTTTCACAAGGGCGTTTATGCTCGAAACAGAACCGAATCGCCTTGACGACTTCTGCCAGTATGATATTGATCGTAACCCGATTCAACTCAAAGCGCATTGTATACACCAGTTTGTCAATTGTGCACACTTTATTGTCATTCTGTGGGCGGAAAAACCGTCCAAAACTGCATATGTGAGCTAGCGACCACGTAATGATTTGGTTGTCAATCTGTGTAGGAATCCCTGCAAATTAAACGATCAACACCGCACCCCTTTCCTTCGACGAGTTCACTAGTGTGGCCCAGCAGTGGAAGGGATTCCAGAGGAACTGGTATGACGTAGGGGATAAAAAGAAACCTCGCTACATGAGAATAGACCCACAGCGTCTCTCACCACGTGATTCAGAGGAGGCGAATGACTAGGGAAATGGGGTGTTGCTCCGACCAGCTCGTTATTTTTGTGATCAATGGCCTTGCATAGTCTACAAAGGCTGATAGGTCGTAATACTCGATGCATTCATTCATTCATTCATCCATTAATTCATCCGCTCATTCTATTATTCATTCATTCATCAGTTCGTTCATCCAAGCATCCATTCCTTCCTTTCTTCATTCATTCATTCATTAATGGTCTTCCTACCTGCAGGTTACACTGGGTTCGTGCCGAGAGTACGTGGTGTGTTCGGCAAGGGTTATCCCCCCTCCACCAACACTGCCCTGAACCAGTTCACACAGTCGAGCTGGGACCTAGCGGTTGCCCAGCAACAGCCAATCGTCATCAACCGCCGCGAGCGCTGCGCAGTGGACGGCAGGCCGATCTACCCCTTTACCAGTGGAATCGTCCCCCACTACACTGGTTACATCCCAGGTAAGATGCCACCCCTATTTCATTAGCACAGTGGACTCGACCTCGCGATTGTGCTAAATACTTTAGTTGAAGTTTTGTGCCGTTTCTGAAAGTTTGTCGGAGAAAAGATCGATATAGGTTCGTGATTTCTCGTTGCGCGAGATTTGCTCGAACGCCATCTTGGAAGTTGGTTGCTATGGAAACTCCAGTCGCATTGTTTGTGTTTTGTGACTGTAACTTGCACAGCTACATTTGCATGAAATGCAGTTGCCACCCAGGTAGACGCCCGGTCCGCATTCATATACATTATTAGACGTTCACCTTTGGGGAATTGAGGGTGCTCGGAAAAGTTAGAATCCATCCAAATAACTAGTTCGTGAGGATCTCTAACAAACAATGCTCCTCTGCGCATGTGTAAATCACGCATGAATTTGTACGTGAAAATGTGTTTCTCAGGGGGAACTGCAGGAGAGTAACTAGGAGCACGATCCCCCCCCCCCCCTCTACCCCCCCCCCCCCCCCCCCCCCCCCACCTCCACCCTTCCCCAAGTTCCGGTGATGTGATGTGGCTGCATGATCAAGGAGCACTAAAACTGACATAGACTTGAGGACGAGGAAAGGAAACGTGGCAATGGGGTGGGAGGTAGGGGGTAGGGGGGGATGAAGGGGAGAACAAGCGGATGGCTGGGGTGGACGGTGAGAGTGAGAGAGAGAGAGAGAGAGAGAGAGAGAGAGAGAGAAAGAGAGAGAGAGACAGAGAGAGAGAGAGAGAGAGAGAGAGAGAGAGAGAGAGAGAGAGAGAGAGAGAGAGAGAGAGAGAGAGAGAGAGAGAGAGAGAGAGAGAGAGAGAGAGAGAGAGAGATTGAATAGTCTGAAGGACGACAACCTCGTGTTCCAGGCCAAAAGTTCCGGCACGGCCAGACCTTCGGGGATGCCACAGTGAATGCCAAGCGCGTCATGCCCACTCCCCGCAACCCCGTCTCCGACTGCCTTTGAACTCGGTCTCCGCGCCATCTTGACCTGCCTCTGCATGACCTTGACCTTGTCTTCAGGCGACCTTGACCTGGTCTCTGTGCGGCCTTGACCCGGTCTCCGAGCGACCTTGACCCGGTCTCCATACGACCGTGTCCTGGTCTTTGCGTGGTCAGTGACCTAGGGCACGGGTGAGGTGCCCATTGCATCGGTCATCGTCACAGAGGGTGTCAGGAAGACGAACTGGGCTGCCTCACTCCCATATTGTAAGGCACGAAGCCCCCGTGTCAAAGCAAAGTGTGCATTTCCTAAAACTGACTGATAGAGCGAGTCCTGTTCTCTGTTTTGTGAATGACAGGTCGAAATTAAGAGGGTTTTTGTTATTGAAAGTACAGACAAAAACGAATTGGATTGTTTCAAACTGTTAAACAATGTGGAATATACAACAAATGCGTTGGTATTTTTGGAATAATTGAGAACAAGTGGGTCTCTTTTAATATTTGATGAGAAAATTGTTTGGCATTAAGACACATGTATCTTGTTCAGCTTGGGGCATTTGAAAGGTGTTTTTTGTACACTGTTTAAAACGTTTGTGACTCCAGTTTTGTACAAATTATTGTCGTCTGTTTATGCAATTGTAGATAACGTTTCACAACTGTTGCATCGGTGAATCATTGTGTCAATCCATAACACATAAAATGGCGTGCAAAAATAATTATGGAATACCATCTCAGTATTAACCACACTTGTTGCAATATCCTTCTAAGCCGTTTTCCGACCTTGGTAAGCATCCCTTCTTTGATGTTTTTTCCATTCAAAGAAGTAGGCTTACCAGGTTGATGCTCAGCTGTACACACCCCAAAAAACAAAATTTCATTTCAATTTCTTATGTAAGTGGAACATTATGTACATATGATTAACTTCTACTGTCTAAAGAACAAATTAATGGATACTACTTCGCTGTGGATGCATGATGGTCCATGTTTACCTATACAACTTCCTTACCATCTGTGATATCTATCCACTGAACATGAAAGTGGAAGAACCCTAACGGGTATGAATTAAAAGCAACAGTATTATTTTCATCAAATACAGGGATACCAATGTACACATTGAATGCAAAATGTACTTCCTTGCCTTGAAAATCATCCGTAACTTAATCTCTACGGTGAGGTGAGAAACGTTACAACTTAGTTTATACTTTTTTGCTGTTTACCTGTTCATCACATAGCTAACAGTTTTAAAGTGCCTTGTGAATATCATCACTGTGATATTGCATTTTCTTTCTTTTCACCTGTGGTATGAAATGTGTACCTTTATTTTTTCCTGTCAACCAGTTAAACTTCAGGTTGGATATGTTGTGATATAATTCTATTGATGTCATGATTCCTACCTATGTATGCTTGAATTTCTTTTCTCACATCAAGCATTAAATGGTTTTCTCTCAAGCACAAAGCTTTTGGGTTTTTTTTTTTCCTGTACATCATTCTTGATCTGTGTTCTGTTTTCTTTAGTGCAAGTCAGACCCAGGGAGGGAGGGAGGGAGGGAGGGAGGGAGGGAGGGAGGGGAGGGAGGGAGGGAGGAAGGGAGGAAGGGAGGAAGGGAGGGAGGGGGGGAGGGGGAGAGGGAGAGGGAGGGAGGGAGGGGGGGAGAGGGAGGGAGAGAGAGAGAGAGAGAGAGAGAGAGAGAGAGAGAGAGAGAGAGAGAGAGAGAGAGAGAGAGAGAGAGAGAGAGAGAGAGAGAGAGAGGGGGGGGGGGGGCAGACAGTGGACAGGCATATAGTATATACTTATGGTCATGCACATGCACACACACATGCACATGTTCTCACTCATAAACACAAAACACAAAAAGGTAGACACACATCATACACAAGCACACACACACACACACACACACACACACACACACACACACTCATATGCACACACATGCACACACACACACACATGCACACACACACACATGCACACACACACACAGACACACACATACACACATGCACACACATGCACACATACATGCGCACACACAGACACATGCACACACATACATGCACACACACATATGCACACACACACACATGCATGCACACTCACACGCATGCGCGCGCACACACACACACACACATGCACACGTGCGCACACACACACACACACATATGCAAACACACACACATACACACATACACACACATGCAAAAACACACACACACACACACACACACACGCTCTGGTGAAATGCAAAATAGAAAAGTGTCTGTTGCAGAAACAAAAATGTGATGGCAAATTCAACTAGGTACAAGTACATAAATCATTATGACATTTGTTGAGCAAAAGAAGAGAAGTAAAAACATCATGAGGTCTTGGATGGCATACCAGAAATCAAAATATTTTGGTGAAAAATTTTAATTAAGTTTCAAGTGCACATATGACAAACATCATTACCACAGTGTCACAGTAACAATCTCAGCATCGTGATTATTTATCTTTATGAAACAAACGAACTTACTTTTACATCATATCACACACACACACACACACACACACACACACACACACACACACACACGCGCGTGCACACACACACACACACAAAACCACAAACACACACAACTGCACATGAGCAGGAATACATACTTTCTATATGGCAATTACATAGCTGCATGACAACAGAAAAAGACAATTTCAAAACAAAAATAAACCATTCCTTTAAATTGGTACACATTTTTCCCTGTAGAAAAGTCCTTTTTTTTACACAACAGACCACCCACCTTGTGAATTGAATGCATGTTAAGCACCATTTTCCCCCTTGAAACTGTCGAAGTTTAGGTTTATAAAACTACTCCAAACCATGTTCACTTCTGCAAACTGCAAAAGACTAAATTTGAATATGCATTAACTCACTGGCGTCCTCCCGCCAGTCGTATCGCGAGATTGTTTGCGATGCAATAGCAAATTTCTCGCTCTGGCTCTACTGGTCTAAGGGAGATAAATCTTATTTGCCTGTGTTACTGAATGAATGTGCAAGCAGATTTAGCTCCCTTTAGTTGATCTTTTACACCAATCATCAGAAATCGTAACTTTTGTGCGTATGGTGTACATTGACAAAATGGCGAGAGAGCGATGAACGGAGATGCTGGAACTTGCGATTTCTGACGGCTCTGATGAGGAAGATGCTCTTGTACATTGTCTATCAGAAGAAGAATATGATGAAAGTGGTGATAGCGATTGTTAAATCAAAAGTCAATGATCATTGAATAGAAGGAACAAATTTTTTGCTGTGTCCGTCAGCAGGAAAACACTGAATCTTCAAAACAACAAACAGGTCACATTCGTTCAAAGGTGTTGTGGCTAAATATTGTGATTGTTCTCCGGAATCGTAAGTTTTTCATGATTTGGTTGATTACAAGCTTCCATCTGCTTGTACTTGCCTATACTAAATGTTTATAAATATTTGCATTGCTTGGATGTTGAATTTAAAGTTTTTCATTTTCTGAGTGCTTGTATGCTTCCCATAACAGCTAGTGAACTGTTTTCTTTTTCCTACTTTTTCATTTTTGCGCATGTACACACTCAATTCTATTATGTGTAATTCATAATTAGCACTTTTAGTCACTTACATCATTCTTTGCATGTAAAGAGTACATAGAGAGCTTTCATTTGAGATATAATTTGTCTTGTTATCTTATGCCTTTGAATTTTTATTATATGTTTGAAAATGCATGAAAAACTTACGATTCCGGAGACCAATCACAATATTTAGCCACGACTCCAGTGAGTTAAATTGCAATAAAAGTTGACCCCCTCCCCCCAAAATTCGTTCTTTACATAATACTAACAACTTATGTAGGTGAAGTTTCTTAAATCCAAAATCAAAGGCTACATTACCCCATCATGTCTATTTGTCTCCACATCTGTACTTGACATAAGAAGTCATGGCCATCCAATGCAGTCAAGGAGGTCTCCAGAGGTATGGCATGCCACTGGGTCAAGACCTCTCAGGCCAAGAGAGTGGGGTTGTCTGTATGCAAAAAAGGTCTTTCCACAAAAACATCTTTCACGCACGGGTCTCATTGTGCAGTCATCACAGAGTGAGGGCACGGGGCACGCCTCTACCTCTGCCCCTGCCCTGACGTCTGGCATTCCTTGCCATGCCTGTTGTCACTTTCGTGTCTCGGACTTTGGACTCCGCAGCCACATTCGCATTCATGAAAGATGACAGCACACCAAGAGACCACAAAGAAGAATACTTGACTTACTAATCTCAGTCATATTTTCATTGATAAACACTTCTTCCTAGAAATAAAAAGAAGGACAAAGCCCATACGACTCACATGCTTGACCTTGACCTTCAGGTGACCTTGGAGGCCAAGGTCCAACAACTAAACCTGGCAATGGCATCATACACTAAGAACTGTTTTACACATTTTTCCTACCAAAAAACACATGACCTTGACCCAAGTTCAAGCAACACAAAGCTGTTTACTTTAACACATAGGCAGCTGCATATATGAAGCACAATGGTGCTTATTGGCTTTTTCTACAATGAGACATGGTCACTTTTAAAGGTTCACAAACTCGTTTTCGTCACATTTTATATGGGTCAAAGTGACCTTGACCTTGATGATATGTGACAAAATGAGACTCATGATGAAAGTATAACATGTGCCCCACACAATTATGAAGTTTGAAACAGTTATCTTTCATAGTTCAGGGTCAAGGTCACTTCACAATATGTATACAATCCAACTTTGAAGAGGTCCTGTTACCTTGACCTTGAAGCAAGGTCAACCAAACTGGTATCAAAAGATAGAGCTTACTTTGCCCTATATACCAAATATAAGTCAGTTATCCAATGTCAAAAACTTCAGAGAAAATTGGGAAAATGTGAAAAATGGCTGTTTTTAGACAACATTTATGGTCCCTGCAACCTTGACCTTGAAGCAAGGTCGAGTCACTGTGTATGTTTTTTGAGGCCTTGTCACCATACACCATCATGCCACATTTGGTGTTGATAGACATAATAGTTTCCGAGAAAAATCCCACGTTAAAGTTTTTTACGGACGACAGGATGCCCGGACGGACGACATGGGTGAGTACATAGACTCACTTTTGCTTTGCATGTGAGTCAAAAACGGTTAGAGAATTTACAAATTTGAAATAACTGCATTCATTGTAGGACACTTCTTTTCAAATGTTGCAGCACTGGAAAATTAAGAAGGGGAAAAAATATCCATGCAGAGGCAGTTATTCTGTGAGAAAATGTCAAAGCACGGAGTCAGTTACAGAATTCCAGACCATGAAGAAAGTCTTCACCCAGACATGAGCAATGAACATGCATGACTCCAAAGCCCCGCCTTCTTCCACCGTTACAACCAATGGCATGTGTCATGAATATGGATAACTCCAAAGCCCCACCTCCTTCCAGTGTTTCAACCAATGGCATGTGTCATGAATATGGATGACTCCAAAGCCCCACCTCCTTCCAGTGTTTCAACCAATGGCATGTGTCATGAATATGGATGACTCCAAAGCCCCACCTCCTTCCAGTGTTTCAACCAATACCCCCCCTCCTTCTACTGTTTCAACCAATGGCCATTCGACTCACTCAAAAATGGTTACTAACTTATTTCACTACATGAAGTCACAGCCCATCACAAGAATAGCAGCAACACAGTGAAACACTAAGACTTGACTGATGGGGGATATTGAACAGACATGATGGTTAGAAAGATCACATTACAAACCATGTTTAAAATGACTGAAACAAAATCACTGTCGGATGATGTTTGCCAGATACAAAAGCAAGGATTTATAATATAGAAGATCTATTACCATAGATATGACAACACAGAGATTTAATCATTTTGCTTGGAAGACGGTTGTTTCAATTTCATTATATTCCGGGACAACATCAGACATATTGTCCTTGTAATCCCTAGAACCACAACATTTGATAGAGAGTTGCACAGCCCACTGTTGTTTGTGTGTGTGTGTGTGTGTTTGTGTGTGTGTGTGCATGTGCTTGTAGGTGTCTGTGTTCATTCGCATGTGTATATATATGTGCATGCATATGTGTGTGTCCATATGTCCACATCTGTCATATCTACACTTACACATAATCGTGTATGTGTGGGCTGGAAAAGAAGGGGATGAGAGATTTCATAAAGAAAGCGTAACGGTAACACCGACTCCAAGAAGACAAACTCTATGATGCTTGGGGTCTGGCAGCAGGCGAGGGGAAGTATCGGTTGGATGCCATGTGTTCCTTGAGGTATTCCTCCCCCTTCTCTTCGTAGTCCTGTCTGGTGATGCTGCAGGTGCTCAGGTATGGAGACAGCGCCCACTTCTTGGCGCCGAGCCACGCCCCCAGCACCGGGTCCGCTGTCACAGTCAGAGGGGACAACTACACAGTCATGTGGCATACACAAAATCAATTATTCCAAAGACTACAACAACAACAAAAATAGTCACAAGTATCATTTGGAGGTGCAGGTATTCCTTTTAACATCGGGGGGGGGGGGGGGGGCGGGGGGGGGGGGGGGTGGGGGCGGGAAAGAGAGCAAGATGTAGGGAGAGGGAGGGAGGGAGGGGAAGGGGGAGGGAGGGGAGGGATGGGGGAGGGAGGGAGGAATGGAGGAATGGAGGGAGGGAGGAGGGATGGAGGGAGGAGGGAGGGAGGGAGGGAGGGAGGGAGGGAGGAGGAAGGGAGGAAAGGAGGGAGGGAGGGAGGGAAGGAGGTTGGGAGGAGGGAGGGAAAGAGGGAGGGAGGGAGGGAGGGGGAATGGAGGGAGGGAGGGAGGGAGGGAGGGGGAGGAGGGAGGGAGGGAGGGAGGGAGGGAGGGAGGGGAGGGAGGGAGGGAGGGAGGGAAGGAGGGAGGAGGGAGGAAAGGAGGGAGGGAAGGAGGGAAGGAGGGAGGGAGGGAGGAAGGGAGGAAAGGAGGGAGGGAGGGAAGGAGGGAGGGAGGGAGGGAGGGAGGAGGGAGGAGGGAGGGAGGGAGGGAGGGAGGGAGGGAGGGAGGGAGGGACGGGAGGGAGGAAGGAGGGAGAGGAGGGAGGGAGGAGGAAAGGAGGAGAGAGACGGAGGAGGGAGAAGGGAGGGAGGAGGGAGGGAGGGAGGGAGGGAGGGAGGGAGGGGAGGGGAGAGGAGGGAGGGAGGGAGGGAGGGAGGGAGGGAGGAAGGGAGGGAGGGAGGGAGGGAGAAGGGAGATGGAGGGAGGAGGGAGAGGAGGGAGGGAGGGAGGAGATGAGAGAGGAGGGATGGAGATGTAGGAGGGAGGGAGATGTAGGGAGGGAGATGTAGGGAGGGAGGGAGATGTAGGGAGGGAGGGAGATGTAGGGAGGGAGGGAGATGTAGGGAGGGAGATGTAGGGAGGGAGGGAGAGAGATGTAGGTAGGGAGGGAGGGATGTAGGTAGGGAGGGAGGGAGGGAGGGAGGGAGGGAAGGGAGGGAGGGAGGGAGGGAGGGAAGGGAGAGGGGAGGGAGGAGGAGGGGAGGGAGACAGACAGAGGGAGAGAGGAGAGAGAGAGAGAGAGGAGAGAGAGAGAGTGAGAGAGAGAGAGAGAGAGAGAGTGAGAGAGAGAGCGAGACAGAGACAGAGACAGAGACAGAGACAGAGAGGCAGGCAGGCAAAACCACATTATAGTCTGTAGTGCAAGGGAAGTAATTCATCCCATCTCCTGAGCCTAACACACATACACACACACACACACACACACACACACACACACACACACACACACCATTCTAATCTGTAGTGCAAGGGAGGTAACTCATGCCATCTCCAAAGTCTAGGACAAACACATAGGAGAAAATACAGAACACAAGCAACATCAACAATCAAATACTGCCTGATGACCTCATGCATGCACCCACTTCTACAGAACCAATGACCCTTGACCTCTACTGACCTGCCTTGAAGACCTTGAAGGAAGACTGGAAGGGTCTCATCTCTAGAAGCTCCTTCTCCAGTCTTGGAATGAAGTTAGGAAAGCTGGCACAGCCCCCAGTCAGGAACACGTACTGGAAGGGAGAATGGCACAGCCCCCAGTCAGGAACACGTACTGGAAGGGAGAATGGCACAGCCCCCAGTCAGGAACACGTACTGGAAGGGAGAATGGCACAGCCCGCAGTCAGGAACACATACTGGAAGCCAGTCAGGAACATGTACTGGAAGGGAGAATGGCACAGCCCCCAGTCAGGAACACGCACTGGAAGGGAGAATGGCACAGCCCCCAGTCAGGAACACGTACTGGAAGGGAGAATGGCACAGCCCCCAGTCAGGAACACGTACTGGAAGGGAGAATGGCACAGCCCCCAGTCAGGAACACGTACTGGAAGGGAGAATGGCACAGCCCCCAGTCAGGATGGAAGGGAGAATGGCACACAGTCAGGAACACGTACTGGAAGGGAGAATGGCACAGCCCCCAGTCAGGAACACATACTGGAAGGGAGAATGGCACAGCGCCCAGTCAGGAACACGTACTGGAAGGGAGAATGGCACAGCCCCCAGTCAGGAACACGTACTGGAAGGGAGAATGGCACAGCCCCCAGTCAGGAACACGTACTGGAAGGGAGAATGGCACAGCCCCCAGTCAGGAACACGTACTGGAAGGGAGAATGGCACAGCCCCCAGTCAGGAACACGTACTGGAAGGGAGAATGGCACAGCCCCCAGTCAGGAACACGTACTGGAAGGGAGAATGGCACAGCCCCCAGTCAGGAACACACTGGAAGGGAGAATGGCACAGCCCCCAGTCAGGAACACGTACTGGAAGGGAGAATGGCACAGCCCCCAGTCAGGAACACGTACTGGAAGGGAGAATGGCACAGCCCCCAGTCAGGATGGAAGGGAGAATGGCACAGCCCCCAGTCAGGAACACGTACTGGAAGGGAGAATGGCACAGCCCCCAGTCAGGATGGAAGGGAGAATGGCACAGCCCCCAGTCAGGAACACGTACTGGAAGGGAGAATGGCACAGCCCCCAGTCAGGAACACTCATGGAAGGGAGAATGGCACAGCCCCAGTCAGGAACACGTACTGGAAGGGAGAATGGCACAGCCCCCAGTCAGGATGGAAGGGAGAATGGCACAGCCCCCAGTCAGGAACACGTACTGGAAGGGAGAATGGCACAGCCCCCAGTCAGGAACACGCACTGGAAGGGAGAATGGCACAGCCCCCAGTCAGGAACACACTGGAAGGGAGAATGGCACAGCCCCCAGTCAGGAACACGTACTGGAAGGGAGAATGGCACAGCCCCCAGTCAGGAACACACACTGGAAGGGAGAATGGCACAGCCCCCAGTCAGGAACACGTACTGGAAGGCAGAATGGCACAGCGCCCAGTCAGGAACACGTACTGGAAGGGAGAATGGCACAGCCCCCAGTCAGGAACACGTACTGGAAGGGAGAATGGCACAGCGCCCAGTCAGGAACACGTAGTGGAAGGGAGAATGGCACAGCCCCCTGTCAGGAACACGTACTGGAAGGGAGAATGGCACAGGGCCCAGTCAGGAACACGTAGTGGAAGGGAGAATGGCACAGGGCCCAGTCAGGAACACGTACTGGAAGGGAGAATGGCACAGGGCCCAGTCAGGAACACGTACTGGAAGGGAGAATGGCACAGCCCCCAGTCAGGAACACATACTGGAAGGGAGAATGGCACAGGGCCCAGTCAGGAACACGCACTGGAAGGGAGAATGGCACAGCGCCCAGTCAGGAACACGCACTGGAAGGGAGAATGGCACAGACCAGCTGTAGTGAACTGTGCTTTTGTTGTTGTTGTCAAAAATGAGTTTCATAATTGTGCCACACAATAAGTTACTATCGTGTGCAAGCTCTGTCTCAAATGCATGCATACATGCAATGACAATCATTTGACATTCTGATCACATAGTTTAGATCCTTTTTCATAAGTCTGTAGGTAAAATGTTCTTCAATGCTGGAGTTTGACATCCACTTCTCAAGATTACCCATTCACCTTTGTTATTTATTTAAGATCATATTACTGGCCATGTACACATGTACTCATATGTGCATGTTTGTGTTCGTGCTCGTGTGTGTGTGTGTGTGTGAGAGAGAGAGAGAGAGAGAGAGAGAGAGAGAGAGAGAGAGAGAGAGAGAGAGAGAGAGACAGACAGACAGACAGACAGACAGACAGACAGACAGACAGACAGACAGACAGACAAACAGACAGTCACACAGACAGACAGACAGACAGACAGACAGACAGACACACACAGACACACACACACAGACAGACACACAGACAGACCGACACACAGACATAGAGATACTGACAGACAGACAGAGACATAGAGATACAGACAGACAGACAGACAGACAGACAGACAGACAGGCAGGCAGGCAGGCAGACAGACATACAAACAGACAGAGACAAACAGAAACATAGAGATAGAGGAAGATAGACAGACAGACAGACAGACAGACAGACAGACAGACAGACAGACAGACACACAGACAGACAGAAACACACACACACAGACACACACACAGACACAGTGAAAAAGAATCGAAGGAAAGGGGAGAATCATTAATTTCATGTTCCACTGCTGTCACAATCCCATTATGAAACCTGCTCCTCCTCCTCCTCGTCATTATCATCGTGGCAATGGTCATCACCGCCACAGCAGTCCTCCCCACCTGCACCAGGCTGTGCTGCTGCGGAGGCTGGTACTTCTTGAGGATGAAGTCCATGGTCTCTGCGAGTCCGGCCTGCTCCAGGCCCACCATGGACGGCTGGAACAGCAGCTCTGGACACCTGGGTCAGGCATGCAGGACAAAATGGATGGATGAATAGAGGGACGAATGACTGAACAGCAGCTCTGGACACCTGGGTCAGGCATGCAGGACAAAATGAATGGATGAATAGAGGGACGAATGACTGAACAGCAGCTCTGGACACCTGGGTCAGGCATGCAGGACAAAATAAATGGATGAATAGAGGGACGAATGACTGAATAGCAGATAAATGGATTGATGGATAGATGATGGATGGAGGAATGGAGGAATGGATGAATGAATGAATGGATGAATAGAGGGACGAATGACTGAATAGCAGATAAATGGATTGATGGATAGATGATGGATGGATGGATGGTGGAATGAATGAATGAATGGATGAATAGAGGGATGAATGACTGAATAGCAGATAAATGGATTGATGGATAGATGATGGATGGATGGATGGTGGAATGAATGAATGAATGGATGAATAGAGGGACGAATGACTGAATAGCAGATAAATGGATTGATGGATAGATGATGGATGGATGAATGGAGGAATGAATGAACGAATGGATGAATAGAGGGATGAATGAATGAATAACATTAATGGATCGATGGATAGATGATGGGTGGATGAACAGAGGAATGAATGAACAATGAATAGATGAAATGATGGATGAATATAGGGATGAATGAATGATGGATGGATGAATGGAGTGGATGGATTGATGAATTTAAGGATGTATTGATGGACAGATGGATGGATAGATATTAATGGATGAAGAAAAGGCTGAATTAATAAAAGAATGAATTATGAGATTAAATTAATGGATGAATTGAGGGATGAAAGAATAATGGATGGATGGATGGATGGATGGATAGATAGATGGATGGATGGATGGATGGATGGATGGATGGATGGAAGGTTAGATAAATAAATGGATGAACAGATGGATGGATGAACAGATGGATGGATGAAGATAAAGATGAATGAATACGAAAATAAATTTGTGAAAGATTGAATGAATGAATGAATGAATGAATGAATGAATGAATGAATGAATGAATGAATGGATGAATTGATTAACAAAAGCATGCATGGATACAATAATCTATAGATGAATTCTTTATCTTAATTCTTAATTAGTGTTTAATAAAATGAGTAAGCCTATGAATGAATGATTGCACAAATTGATGAATAAATTAATACTTGAGTACATGAATAAATGACTGGATGAAAGACATGGATGAATAGTTGCCATATAAAACTATTACTTTCACTTTTTCATCAGAACAGGCCAAATCAAAAAAGGTAAAACTAAAAGGAAAAAATGTGGTTTTATATAGAGATTTGTCACCCCCGTCTAGAGCTCAAACTGCTTTCAACTTTACCCCCTGATCACTGAGCTACTTGATAATCCTTCACTGGGAGCTGATGACACAGCGACAGAGGAGATGCCCAGTCCCACCTATACCAGTACCAGGGAGCTGATGACACAGCGACAGAGGAGATGCCCAGTCCCACCTATACCAGTACCAACTCCTTTTCCTGGGGAGTATTGCACTCTGATGCCATCTCACAGCCCCATTCAAGGGTAAATCATATTACAGTGTGCCATAACTGCCCTCACAGGTACACTGTTTCGCTCCTGGGTGGGGAGAAGCAATGTGAGTTAAGCATCTTTCTCAAGGATGCAACTCTGGGAACCACACAGCTTTGAACTCTGCACCCACAAGCTGCAAGCGACTGCAGGTCAAGCGTGCTGACCACTCATCCAGAGTGCCCCACAACGGGCCAGCCACGGAGACAGCTGGAAAGAGAGCCCCAGAGCAGGCCAGCCACAGAGACAGCTGGAAAGAGAGCCCCACGTCGGGCCAGCCACAGAGACAGCTGGAAAGAGAGCCCCACGACGGGCCAGCCATGGAGACAGCTGGAAAGAGAGCCCCACGACGGGCCAGCCATGGAGACAGCTGGAAAGACAGCCCCAGGGCAGGCCAGCTATGGAGACAGCTGGAAAGAGAGCCCCACGACGGGCCAGCCACAGAGACAGCTGGAAAGAGAGCCCCACGACGGGCCAGCCATGGAGACAGCTGGAAAGAGAGCCCCACGACGGGCCAGCCATGGAGACAGCTGGAAAGACAGCCCCAGGGCAGGCCAGCCACGGAGACAGCTGGAAAGAGAGCCCCACGACGGGCCAGCCACGGAGACAGCTGGAAAGAGAGCCCCACGACGGGCCAGCCACGGAGACAGCTGGAAAGAGAGCCCCACGACGGGCCAGCCATGGAGACAGCTGGAAAGAGAGCCCCAGGGCAGGCCAGCCACAGAGACAGCTGGAAAGAGAGCCCCACGACGGGCCAGCCATGGAGACAGCTGGAAAGAGAGCCCCAGGGCAGGCCAGCCACGGAGACAGCTGGAAAGAGAGCCCCAGAGCAGGCCAGCTATGAAGACAGCTGGAAAGAGAGCCCCACGACGGGCCAGCCACGGAGACAGCTGGAAAGAGAGCCCCAGGGCAGGCCAGCCACGGAGACAGCTGGAAAGAGAGCCCCAGAGCAGGCCAGCTATGAAGACAGCTGGAAAGAGAGCCCCACGACGGGCCAGCCACGGAGACAGCTGGAAAGAGAGCCCCAGAGCAGGCCAGCTATGAAGACAGCTGGAAAGAGAGCCCCACGACGGGCCAGCCATGGAGACAGCTGGAAAGACAGCCCCACGACGGGCCAGCCATGGAGACAGCTGGAAAGAGAGCCCCACGACGGGCCAGCCATGGAGACAGCTGGAAAGAGAGCCCCACGACGGGCCAGCCACGGAGACAGCTGGAAAGAGAGCCCCACGACGGGCCAGCCATGGAGACAGCTGGAAAGAGAGCCCCAGGGCAGGCCAGCTACGAAGACAGCTGGAAAGAGAGCCCCAGGGCAGGCCAGCTACGGAGACAGCTGGAAAGAGAGCCCCAGGGCAGGCCAGCTACGGAGACAGCTGGAAAGACAGCCCCAGGGCAGGCCAGCCACGGAGACAGCTGGAAAGAGAGCCCCAGGGCAGGCCAGCTACGGAGACAGCTGGAAAGAGAGCCCCAGGGCAGGCCAGCTACGGAGACAGCTGGAAAGAGAGCCCCAGAGCAGGCCAGCCACGGAGACAGTTGGAAAGAGAGCCCAACGACGGGCCAGCTATGGAGACAGCTGGAAAGAGAGCCCCAGGGCAGGCCAGCCACGGAGACAGCTGGAAAGAGAGCCCCAGGGCGGGCCAGCTATGGAGACAGCTGGAAAGAGAGCCCCAGGGCAGGCCAGCCACGGAGACAGCTGGAAAGAGAGCCCCAGAGCAGGCCAGCCACGGAGACAGCTGGAAAGAGAGCCCCAGGGCGGGCCAGCTATGGAGACAGCTGGAAAGAGAGCCCCAGGGCAGGCCAGCCATGGAGACAGCTGGAAAGAGAGCCCCAGGGCAGGCCAGCTACGGAGACAGCTGGAAAGAGAGCCCCAGGGCAGGCCAGCTATGGAGACAGCTGGAAAGACAGCCCCAGGGCAGGCCAGCTATGGAGACAGCTGGAAAGAGAGCCCCAGGGCAGGCCAGCTACGGAGACAGCTGGAAAGAGAGCCCCAGGGCAGGCCAGCTACGAAGACAGCTGGAAAGAGAGCCCCACGACGGGCCAGCTATGGAGACAGCTGGAAAGAGAGCCCCAGGGCAGGCCAGCCACGGAGACAGTTGGAAAGAGAGCCCCAGAGCAGGCCAGCCACGGAGACAGCTGGAAAGAGAGCCCCACGACGGGCCAGCCATGGAGACAGCTGGAAAGAGAGCCCCAGGGCAGGCCAGCTACGAAGACAGCTGGAAAGAGAGCCCCAGGGCAGGCCAGCTACGAAGACAGCTGGAAAGAGAGCCCCAGGGCAGGCCAGCTACGGAGACAGCTGGAAAGACAGCCCCAGGGCAGGCCAGCCATGGAGACAGTTGGAAAGAGAGCCCCAGGGCAGGCCAGCTACGAAGACAGCTGGAAAGAGAGCCCCAGGGCAGGCCAGCTACGAAGACAGCTGGAAAGAGAGCCCCACGACGGGCCAGCTATGGAGACAGCTGGAAAGAGAGCCCCAGGGCAGGCCAGCCACGGAGACAGCTGGAAAGAGAGCCCCAGAGCAGGCCAGCCACGGAGACAGCTGGAAAGAGAGCCCCACGACGGGCCAGCTATGGAGACAGCTGGAAAGAGAGCCCCAGGGCAGGCCAGCCATGGAGACAGCTGGAAAGAGAGCCCCAGGGCAGGCCAGCTACGGAGACAGCTGGAAAGAGAGCCCCAGGGCAGGCCAGCTATGGAGACAGCTGGAAAGAGAGCCCCAGGGCAGGCCAGCTATGGAGACAGCTGGAAAGACAGCCCCAGGGCAGGCCAGCCACGGAGACAGCTGGAAAGAGAGCCCCAGGGCAGGCCAGCTACGGAGACAGCTGGAAAGAGAGCCCCAGGGCAGGCCAGCTACGGAGACAGCTGGACAGCAGCTGACAGAGCACTGCATGCAAAGTCTGACCTCACCTGATTCTCTCCGTGCTGACGTGCAGCCTGTAGTACTCTGCGATGTTGATTTCCTGTGCAGGCACCGCACTGCTCTCCATCTCCCTGTGTAACACACAGTCACACACAATGACAGCCATCTCCCTGTGTAACACACAGTCACACACAATAACTCAGCCATCTCCCTGTGTAACACACAGTCACACACAATGACAGCCATCTCCCTGTGTAACACACAGTCACACACAATGACTCAGCCATCTCCCTGTGTAACACACAGTCACACACAATGACTCAGCCATCTCCATGTGTAACACACAGTCACACACAATGACAGCCATCTCCCTGTGTAACACACAGTCACACACAATGACTCAGCCATCTCCCTGTGTAACACACAGTCACACACAATGACAGCCATCTCCCTGTGTAACACACAGTCACACACAATGACAGCCATCTCCCTGTGTAACACACAGTCACACACAATGACAGCCATCTCCCTGTGTAACACACAGTCACACACAATAACTCAGCCATCTCCCTGTGTAACACACAGTCGCACACAATGACAGCCAGCTCCCTGTGTAACACACAGTCACACACAATGACTCAGCCATCTCCCTGTGTAACACACAGTCACACACAATGACAGCCATCTCCCTGTGTAACACACAGTCACACACAATGACTGCCATCTCCCTGTGTAACACACAGTCACACACAATAACTCAGCCATCTCCCTGTGTAACACACAGTCACACACAATGACTCAGCCATCTCCCTGTGTAACACACAGTCACACACAATGACAGCCATCTCCCTGTGTAACACACAGTCACACACAACGACAGCCATCTCCCTGTGTAACACTCAGTCACACACAATAACTCAGCCATTTCAGTGATAAAGAGCAAATGTTACAGTCTTGGAGGAAAAATCTTTGCAGATTGGCACTGCAAGGACTATTTAGAAATGTGAGCCTGCTTCAGTTTGGATTAACACCAAATCAAGAAGTTGACTTGGTTGCTGCTTCTGAAAGCTTGATGCCATGTTTACTGCTGGATGCCACTGTGGAAAGTGGGTGTGGACTCAAAGAAGGAAGCCGATTGGTTGAAAGTTCTGAGGCATCTGTTTCAAATACATCACAATCTATTCAGAACTGGCAGGCTGAACCTGACACTTCCTGCTGTTTCAGCCATACATGTCTTGTGATACACGATCCATCTAACATCCAATCAAGACGGTCCAGGCTGTTTCAGCCATACATGTCTTGTGATACACGATCCATCTAACATCCAATCAAGACGGTCCTGGCTGTTTCAGCCATACATGTCTTGTGATACACGATCCATCTAACATCCAATCAAGACGGTCCAGGCTGTTTCAGCCATACATGTCTTGTGATACACGATCCATCTAACATCCAATCAAGACGGTCCAGGCTGTTTCAGCCATACATGTCTTGTGATACACGATCCATCTAACATCCAATCAAGACGGTCCAGCTCAACTGAACACCTGGGACAGGTCATATTTCAGCGCCTAAAGGGGAGACATGGGAATTAGAGAATATACTTATACTGCAATGAGTTTTCAATCTTTAATGCATAGTAACTCAAAAATATACAGGAAAATAAATGAAAACCCCTTTGGCTTCAATGAAGAAAAAAAGCATTTATCTGTTAATTATTCAAAATGCAAACCATAACATTTACTGATTTAGTTTTAAAACTTTTTTTTAGATGTACAGCTCAAAAACTATGTACAGCGAAATGAAAGTTTTGTTTCCTTAGATTTGTAATTTCATAATCTAAAACTTGTCACATCCTTTTGGGAAATTTCCAAATACTTTTGGAAAGAATAGTTATTAATTTAATGTAGTTGAAAAAATTCCCTTATTTAGAACTTTTTGTATGTGTAGCTGCTGAACTAGGGGCTAATATCACAAACCAATGTGACAAAATGTTGCTAAATGCATTAAAAAAACACACCCTGAAAATTACAGATCTGCACAATGCTCAAAATATTTTCTGTCTAATTTCAAGTTCACAAAAAGTAGTTTTTGAGACAAACATGAGGGTAGAGGGTTGAAACAACTCAAAAATGTTCATTAGTTAGAATCACAACAAACAAACAAAAAGACATTTAGATCATTTTCACAGTCTCCCCTCAATTCACACTTGAAAAAGAGAGGCGACGCACTTTTGGAACTCGGGGTCGTACTCCCTCAGCATGGTCTCAATCTCCTCCAGCTTCTCATCCTCCGCCTCAGAGTCACTGGTTCCCGCCTCCGTGTTCTGAAAAAAAAAAATTAAACCCCACAAAAAAAAGAAAATTCAAAGCAGTTCCATCAAAGGACACAAACGTTTTGGCATCACCCGATCACAGAAATTACTCCTGTGTGCTTCACTCCTACAAATTTCTCATTCATGCTATTATTTATATTGGTAAATACATGGGGGGAAAAGTAACTAGACCTCAGAAGAAATATGCCAACATCAGTCCACACATATCTTCCACACGCAAAATTACTCTCTTCACCTCTTTTCTTCAAGGAAAGCAGTGTATATACAAGTTACACTATGCAAATATAAATTTGGCTTTGCTTTCAAATAACATTCTGCTGAACTAAAGAACTACCAATAATGAAAACATTTAGAATCAAAGAGCTACATACAATCTCCTTGTAGACTTCCCAGTCGGCATCATTCTGGCCAAAGTTGTCGTCTTTCTTGGAGCTCTCTAGAAGGAAATCAGTCAGCACCAGTGACACAGACCCAGACAAAAGTTTCAGCAGTCTGGAAAAGGCTAGGTATTGTCAAAAAAAGGTATTATGGCACCATAGAAGGAGGATGGAAGTCTGCCAAAAACTGCGTGTGAGTAGCTAAGTTTTTCACCAGCTGCGTATTCTGTTCAGACTGGTGGTCAGTAAGATATTACCAGTTTTGGCTGAAAATTTCCTTAGCCAACTGAAAGATAGCCAGCTGGTAGGGTTGGTCAGCTGGCTGGACTGACACTAGTGACAAATGCATGTCCTATCATCAGCCTACGGCTGGCTCATGGAAACATGCGAGTTGTAGAACCATGAAGTGAGCCCTCGTTGCATTCACAGGTTGTATTTATACTCCTGGGCAAACAAAGGTAATGCAATGCATATCAAGCTGCACAGACCATATACACCATAAAAAGGTAAAAAGGTGTGATTTTATATAGCGACTTTCCACTATTGATTGGTGCTCAAACTGCTTTACACTTTGCCCCCTGATCACTGGGCATCTTGATCAATCCTCACTGGTCCCTCACAACAAACATAGTGACAGACATTTAAGACGCACACAGTCAGGTACCAGCACCAACTCCGCTCCCTGGGGAGTATTCCAACCCGATGCTGGCGCTTGGCCGCATATAAGGGTTAATCGCACTACATTTTACCAACACTGCCCTCACAGGTACCCGGTTTTACTCCTGGGTGGGGAGAAGCAATGCCACCATAGACCAAAGACCAACTTTATTACATCCTTCTCAGAAAATTTTGCCAGTGAATCATACAAAACACACAGCATCAAACAAGCAAAAAGATAACAAATTGAGCCTGATCAGGTGAATTCTTTCCCTTAATTCCCCAAATCACTACTTACTTCATGCGAACTATTTTGCAGCACTATTACTGACTGGAGTGGAGGAAACAGCCAAAAACACACAAAAAATACACAGCTATAAATTCAGCAGATCATGCACTGTGCAGCTTCCCTCATTCACCCCCTCCCCCCCTCCCCATCTTGCCAAGTATGCAAGTCTGGAGCTGCCGAGCTTCAGATGCTGCACTAGCTAGTGGGACTCCACTGCCAGCTAGCACTGCCGAGCTTGAGATGCTGCACTAGCTAGTGGGACTCCACTGCCAGCAAGCACTGCCGAGCTTCAGATGCTGCACTAGCTAGTGGGACTCCACTGCCAGCAAGCACTGCCGAGAACTGGGGCCGTGCTGGGTGGGACAGAGAGAAACTCACTCTGCGCCAGCTGGGAGATGATCTTCATTCTCTGCTGCGAGGCGTACGTCCTCCTCTTGGCCATGTCGGACTTGCGCTGCCTTCGCATGTTCCTGGCATCCAGAATTTTCTGTCAACAATGGCAGAGATTAAATTGACGGAAGAATAAAAAAGGTTTCAAAATATCAGCAGAGAATGTGATTTAACTGTTACAGTAATCCAGAGACAAAAAAGACGATGTAAATGAAAAAAAATTCATTGTAAAGATGTAAAATGAAAAAAGAAAAAAAGAGTGAAAATGAAGTGTTCAACACTATAATTACTATGAAAATTAAATTGCAAGCCAAATGCAAAAAGCGACGACAACAAAACCAAAGCTATGACCCCCCACCCCCACCCCCCACCCCCACCCCTCACCCCCAAACAAGGTCCTGGAATAGCAAGAAAAGGTCACGCCTTCTTCACAACAAGTCTGGCTTTTTCCTTATCAAATCTTAAAATATATTAAAATGAAAAGTTACACCTGCTCAAACATGGAAACATTATGAAAGATCATTTTAAGTAAGTATTTGACACTGACAGTCATTACTTATACTTGTCCCTCATGTTCTACCTGTCCTCATCTCATGATGTAATGAAAAAAAGAACTTTGGCCTAGTGCATATTCACCTTTTTTTCTTCTTTTCTTTTGAAATTCACGAAACTGGAGTGATCAAAACATTTTGTATAGGCCAGAGTAGACGTGCAGCATCTTAAATCTGAATGTGTGTGTGTGTGTGGGGGGGGGGGGGGGTCCAGTTTCCATAACACACATCAGTTTGAAAATGCCACACTACTTTCCCAGTGATACAGACCTGTCTCTTCATCCGGACTTCTTGCAACCATCCTGCAAAGTCCGACTGCCTTTTCTCCTCCATCCTCCTCTCTTCCTCCAGCTCCTGTCAACATAATGTGTAGTGGTTACAGTGTGTGCATACACACACACACACGCATGCACACACACATACACACACAGACTACACACACACACACACACACACACACACACGCATCCACACACACAGACTACACACACAGAGACTACACACACACACACACACATGCACGCATGCACACACACACACAACACATACACACGTGTGTGCGCATGCACACACACACACACACACAGACACACACTCCACACACACACTACATACACTACATACTACACACATTACACTCGCTACACATACACAACACACTACACACACTACACACAAACACACACACTATACACACACTACACACACACTACACACACACTACACACACACTACACACACACTACACACTACAAACACACACTACATACACACACTACACACACTACAAACACTCACACTACACACACACTACACTCACACACTACGCAAACACTACAAACACACACTTCACACACACTACAAACACACACTACACACACACTACACACACACCACACACACACTACAAACACACACTACACACTACAAACACACACTACAAACACACACTACACACACACACTACACACACACTACACAAACACTACAAACACACACTACACACACACTACAAACACATACACGCACACTACACAAACACTACAAACACACACTACACAAACACTACAAACACACACTACACACACTACAAACACACACTACACACACACTACACTCACACACTACACAAACACTACACTCACACACTATGCAAACACTACACTCACACACTACACACACACTACACTCACACACTACACAAACACTACAAACACACACTACACTCACACACTATGCAAACACTACACTCACACACTACACACACACTACACTCACACACTACACAAACACTACAAACACACACTACACACACACTACACACACACTACACTCACACACTACACAAACACTACAAACACACAGTACACACACACACTACACACACACTACACTCACACACTACACAAACACTACAAACACACACTACACACACACACTACACACACACTACACTCACACACTACGCAAACACTACAAACACACACTACAAACACACACACTACACACACACTACACACACACTACACTCACACACTACGCAAACACTACAAACACACACTACACACACACTACAAACACACACTACACACACACTACACACACACTACAAACACACACTACACACACACTACACACACACTACACACACACACTACACAAACACTACAAACACACACTACACACCTTCTGCCGCTTGGCACGCTGCACTGCCTGAGCTCTGGCTCTGCCCTCTCTGGCCGCCTTCAGGATGCGCTGCCTCTTCTTTGTCTCCAGCTGGTCCGGCAGCAGCATCTCGTCTGGGATGTCCAGCAGGTCAAAGACCGGAGCCTTGGTCTGCAGAGAGCAGGCACCAAGGTCTTCAGACGGAGATAATAAGTGACAAGGGAGAAAACTCTTGAACCAAAGCATCTTTCAGGGGGAAATAACATGAGGGTCATAGGATTCAGGTAAGACCCTCCCAAAAAGAAATTGCTGTGGTTACAGTAACCAGACTGACCCTATGTTTTCCTACACACCTTAACTTTTAAAAATGTATCATGAAAAACAAGATTATTTATTTATAAAAGAAAAGCAATTGAAGGTCAACAACAATTTATGTGCTTTTCCATCTTCCCTATAATTGAGCACTATTTAAGTTTTTACAAAGCATTTTCAGCAAAAGAGAAATGTTCACTTATGTACAGTTGAATCAACTGTATACATGACATTTCTTAAAACACACACGCATGCACGCATGCACACACACATGCGCGCGCACACACACACACTCACACAGGCACACACAAACACACACACACACACAAATGTGTGCAATCTGGAAAATATATATATGTATCAATAAGTCGTCCATACTTTCTTTCCTTCCCCCCCCACCCCCACCCCCCACCCCCCAATGTTACCTTATCCACAACTTTTGTGGTTTTCTGTGTGGGGAAAAATATAGGCAATAGAAAGAGGGAGTGCACATGAAGTAGATGGAAGAAAGAGGGAGTGCACATGAAGTAGATGGAAGAAAGAGGGAGTGCACATGAAGTAGATGGAAGAAAGAGGGAGTGCACATGAAGTAGATGGAAGAAAGAGGGAGTGCACATGAAGTAGATGGAAGAAAGAGGGAGTGCACTTGAAGTAGATGGAAGAAAGAGGGAGTGCACTTGAAGTAGATGGAAGAAAGAGGGAGTGCACTTGAAGTAGATGGAAGAAAGAGGGAGTGCACATGAAGTAGATGGAAGAAAGAGGGAGTGCACATGAAGTAGATGGAAGAAAGAGGGAGTGCACTTGAAGTAGATGGAAGAAAGAGGGAGTGCACATGAAGTAGATGGAAGAAAGAGGGAGTGCACATGAAGTAGATGGAAGAAAGAGGGAGTGCACATGAAGTAGATGGAAGAAAGAGGGAGTGCACATGAAGTAGATGGAAGAAAGAGGGAGTGCACATGAAGTAGATGGAAGAAAGAGGGAGTGCACATGAAGTAGATGGAAGAAAGAGGGAGTGCACATGAAGTAGATGAAAGAAAGAGGGAGTGCACATGAAGTAGATGGAAGAAAGAGGGAGTGCACATGAAGTAGATGAAAGAAAGAGGGAGTGCACATGAAGTAGATGGAAGAAAGAGGGAGTGCACATGAAGTAGATGGAAGAAAGAGGGAGTGCACATGAAGTAGATGGAAGAAAGAGGGAGTGCACATGAAGTAGATGGAAGAAAGAGGGAGTGCACATGAAGTAGATGGAAGAAAGAGGGAGTGCACATGAAGTAGATGGAAGAAAGAGGGAGTGCACTTGAAGTAGATGGAAGAAAGAGGGAGTGCACATGAAGTAGATGACAGAAAGAGGTAGTGCACTTGAAGTAGATGGAAGAAAGAGGAAGTGCACATGAAGTAGATGGAAGAAAGAGGGAGTGCACTTGAAGTAGATGGAAGAAAGAGGGAGTGCACTTGAAGTAGATGGAAGAAAGAGGGAGTGCACATGAAGTAGATGGAAGATAAGGAATAAAATGAGAGGAGACTGGTTGCAGCATTGGCAAAAAAACAGTTTAGGAGAAAGAAGAGATGGAAGTGAAAGTGAGAGTTAATTTATATATATATATATATATATATATATATATATATATATATATATATATATATATATATATATATATATATTTAAGAGAAGCAAAGATGGGCCATTTCATATAGACACATCAGTTGTGTACTACACACACACACACACACACACACATGCACACATGCATACACACATGTGCATATGCATGCACACAAACAACACATAGTGACATACACACACACACATCAAAACACACACACACACACATCAAAACACATGCATGCACACCTGTGCATATGCATGCACACAATCAATACACACACACACACATCAAAACACATGCATGCACACATGTGCATCTGCATGCACACAATCAATACACACACACACACACACACATAGTCCATCCAACACAATCACACAAGACCCTCCATTCCAACCTGACTCCCAAACTCCCATCCATACAGATCTGCAAAAGCAGAGAACCCTCCTCAAGACCTACAGTGCCACAGCAGACAGCCTGCCTCTCACCTCAGGTTCCTCAGGTGGAGGCTCCATTCCCAGAATTTTGGCCTTGGCACGCTGGATGTTGACCGTCAGCTTGTTGATGGCAGTCTGCAGCTGGTCTGCGGTCTTGTAGCCCACTTCCTGCAGTGCCTTCTGCAATGGGCAGCGGCAAGACAGCAATGGTCAAAGGGAAGATGGGGTGGTGGCAAGACAGCAATGGTCAAAGGGAAGATGGGGTGGTGGCAAGACAGCAATGGTCAAAGGGAAGATGGGGTGGTGGCAAGACAGCAATGGTCAAAGGGAAGATGGGGTGGTGGCAAGACAGCAATGGTCAAAGGGAAGATGGGGTGGTGGCAAGACAGCAATGGTCAAAGGGAAGATGGGGTGGTGGCAAGACAGCAATGGTCAAAGGGAAGATGGGGTGGTGGCAAGACAGCAATGGTCAAAGGGAAGATGGGGTGGTGGCAAGACAGCAATGGTCAAAGGGAAGATGGGGTGGTGGCAAGATAGCAATGGTCAAAGGGAAGATGGGGTGGTGGCAAGACAGCAATGGTCAAAGGGAAGATGGGGGGGGGTGGCAAGACAGCAATGGTCAAGGGAAGATGGGCGTGTGAAGCTTTCTATGGCTGTAGTTGGGTTGGAGAGGGAGAGGCAATGTGAGGTGGGCCTGCTGTGTGTTGGAGAGGGAGAGGCAATGTGAGGTAGGCCTGCTGTGTGTTGCTTTCTATGGCTGCAGTTGGGTTGGAGAGGGAGAGGCAATGTGAGGTGGGCCTGCTGTGTGTTGGAGAGGGAGAGGCAATGTGAGGTGGGCCTGCTGTGTGTTGGAGAGGGAGAGGCAATGTGAGGTGGGCCTGCTGTGTGTTGGAGAGGGAGAGGCAATGTGAGGTGGGCCTGCTGTGTGTTGGAGAGGGAGAGGCAATGTGAGGTGGGCCTGCTGTGTGTTGGAGAGGGAGAGGCAATGTGAGGTGGGCCTGCTGTGTGTTGGAGAGGGAGAGGCAATGTGAGGTGGGCCTGCTGTGTGTTGGAGAGGGAGAGGCAATGTGAGGTGGGCCTGCTGTGTGTTGGAGAGGGAGAGGCAATGTGAGGTGGGCCTGCTGTGTGTTGCATAAGGAGTGCACCTCAGGGCAGCTCTGGCTGACTTTGCATTAGAGGTCGGGGAAACTGGGTCAGAGTGCCCTTGGGTGCTCATGTTATGCAACATACAGCAGGTGTAGTGTGAGACACATAGATTTGGTGAGGTGAGGTGAGGTGAGGTGAGCTGAGGTGAGGTGAGGTGAGGTGAGGTGAGGTGAGCTGAGTGGAGATGAGCTAAGGTGAAGTGAGGTGTGGTAAGTTGAGGTGAGGTGCAGTGAAGTGAGGTGAGGTGAAATAAGGTGAAGTAAGGTGAGGTGAATTAAGTTGAGGTGAGGTGAAGTAAGGTGAAGTAAGGTGAGGTGAGGTGAATTAAGGTGAGGTGAGGTGAAGTAAGGTGAAGTAGAGTGAGGTGAGGTGAATTAAGGTGAGGTGAAATAAGCTGAGGTGAGGTGAGGTGAAGTAAGGTGAGGTAAGGTGAGGTGAGGTGAAATGAAGTGAGGTGAAGTAAGGTGAGATGAAGTAAGGTGAGGTGAAGTGAATGAGGTGAGGTGAGGTGATATAAAGTGAGATGAGGAGGGAACAGCTTAGACGAGGCAAGATGACAAGAAATGAGGTGAAGTGAGGCAACGCCAAGTGAGGAAAGGTCAAGAGGGCTGAGGGCACATGAGCTGAGGTGAGGTAAAGTTCTGTGAGGTGCGGGGAGGGAGGGAAAGTAAAAGTTGCCATTTGAAGGACATAAATTTTCAGTCAAAGTCTACTGCAAAAGAAAATTATTAATGCTGATTTCTCACGTTCAAAAAGTATGATATAACATTGACAGATGGATGGAAATACTAGTAGCCAGTTATTGTCTGGTGCTGTCATGGTAATTTTCTAGTTTTCTGGTTCAGCTTTTTGAAAACAGGTTCACATAAAAACTTTTTCTTTCCAGTGGCACTTACAGAGGAAACTTGGAGAAAACCCATCTAGTTCCAGAGACACAACCTTTACAACAATGAAATAATGGAACAGGCTAAATCACTGACAGACAACCCTGGTTCTTGAGTAAATATTCTGGTTCTCAGTGCACTCACCGTGAAGACCGCCTCGTCCTTGTCCACCAGCAGTTCCTGTACACTCATCAGCTCCTGTAGCTGCTCCTCATCTGACTCCAGCTGTCAACGATGCCACACTCACAGAATAAAATGTCTGACCATTGTGTCCTGCATCAAACAGGTGCTTCAGTGTGAAACTATGGTGCTATGAAAGAGTACCTTGATGAAAACCCCTACATACATACCACACATACAATACACACACGCACACATATGCATGCATGCACAGTATACAAATGCACACACACACACACATTGACATTTCTAAAGACTACACACATACACATACACACACTCTCACTCACTCACTCTCACACTCACTCACTCTCACACTCACTCGCACACACACACTACACACACACACTCACTCACACACACACACTCTCTTGCTCACACACACACAAGCACACACACTATACACACACACACAGACAAAAAAAAACACACACACACACACACACTACACACACAGACACACACACACACATTACACACACAAACACACACACACATTACACACACACACAAGCACACACACACACACACACACATACACACACTACACAAACACACACACACATGCACACACACACACACTACACAGACACACACACACACACACACACAAACTACACACACACTATACACACACACAACACACACACACAAACTACACACACACACACACACACACACATTACACACACACACACACACACGCATACACTACAAACACAAACACACACACACTCTACACACACACACAGACACACACTCTACACACACACACACTACACACACACTGCACACACACACACACACACACTACACACACAGACACAAACACACACACTACACACACACACACAAACACTCCACACACACGCACTACACACACACACACACACACAACACACCACACACACAGACTCACTACATGCTACACACACAGACTCACTCACTTACACACACACTCGCTCACACACACACACACTCACTACATGCTACACACACTCTCTCTCACACACACACACACACACACTACACACACACACACACACACACACACACACACACACACACACACTCACTACACGCTACACACACTCTCTCTCACACACACACACACACACACACACTCACTACATGCTACACACACTCTCTCTCACACACACACACACACACACTACACACACACACACACACACACACACACACACACTCACTACACGCTACAAACACGCTACAAACACAGTGTATCAAAAAAGCACACCTTCTCCAGTCTCCTTTTGGCGTTCATTTCCTTCAGGCGTTTGATCTGCTGCTGTCTCCGCTCCTTCTGGGTGTCGGCATTGGCAGTGGTGCTTTGCACCTGCATGGGATTACAAATAGATATGAATTAGGCCACATATGATAACCAACCAACCAACCGACTCTCAGGATAGACTGGGTGACTAGGGAAAGACCTATGACAGCTGGGAAAGACTAGCAAAACTAAAGATTGGGATTCGGGTCATCCGGGCATGTAAGACCGAGACAACAGCCGATGATACAGGGTAGACAGAAAAAGACAACACGGACCATGGTAGCTCAGCTGGTTGAGCGTTTCGGGCGCTAACCGAAAGGTTGCGGGTTCAGTTCCCGCCTGTGGTACTACATTTTTCCTGTCTGTTCCACGCAGGATTTCGGTTCTGTATGCTAAACTGAATTAGGCGACATTTGATAACAAACCGACAGACCAACTGACCAAAAAACATAACTGCCTTGGCAGAGGCAATGAACAGCCAACTGGAATGGAGCAGAATAATAGAGATTGCAGAGGTAACGGTGCTTCTTTTGATAACGCCACTTTCCACCCGTCGATGGGTGCTCAAACCGCACGTGTTTACCCCCTGGTCATCGGGCTTCTCTTCTTATCATTCCATTGCCATCTCAACCAGTTTTAGATGAATGTGCCAAAATTGGCTTTCACAGGTGCTCGTTTGATTCCCGGGTGGGGAGAAGTAATGCACGTAAAGCATCTTGCTCAAGGATGCAGATCTAAGGTCTGCAAAGCTTGCAACACCACATCCACAAGTAGCAAGTGACTGCAGGTCAAGCGTGCTGACCACTCGGCCACAGAGGGTTCTGTGCTACTGACCTGCGTGAAGGGCAGCTGCATCTTGTGCACGTTGTCCTCATAGAAATCCACGTCTTCCCACTTGGCCACGTCCTGCAGGTAGTCCACCGAC